>CABFKC020000275.1:3396680-3598449 GCA_901699155.2 Streptopelia turtur | reverse complement strand
AGTTGACTTCACACTTAAGACTGCTCTGATAAGAAAGAAAGAAGGGTGATTGTAATAGGAAATTCCCTTCTGAAAGGAACAGAGGGCCCAATATGCAGAGCTGACCCTCATCTTAGGGAAGTTTGTAGTCTACCTGGAGCCCAGATCAAGGATATCGCTAGAGAGCTCCCCAAACTGGTGCACCCGACAGACTACTACCTGCCGCTGGTCTTCCAGACAGGTGGGGAGGAAGCTGCTTCCCGTAGTCTGAGGGGAATGAAGAACGATTTCAAGGTCTTGGGAAGGATGGTGAAAGACTCAGGGGCTCAAGTGATCTTCTCTTCACTCCTTCCATCTTCAAGTGACGATGTGGGATGGAATAGGAAAATTCAGTCTCTAAATGGTTGGCTCCAAGACTGGTGCTATAGGCAGGGCTTTGGATTTTTTGTTAATGGTTGGTTTTATAAGACTCCAGTCCGGACAGTGTCACGCGGGAAAGGTTTATTTCACAGGGGCAAAAGGATGCTGGGGCAAGAATTACCTGGGCTCATTTGGAGAGCTTTAAACTAGGCTCGAAGGGGGATGGGGTTGTAGCTGGGCTTGTCCCGGTGGGGCAGCATTCTAAAACTGATGAGGACCGGGTGGCCTCCTATGCCCCTAGGGAGAAATTGGTGTGCTCTGCTCGCTCCCTGAATTGACTGTACACCAATGCGCACAGCATGGGGAATAAGCAGGAGGAGTTAGAATCCTATGTTCGGTCAGGATGTTAGCAAACAAGACACATAACCACGGACATAGTTATATGCGGTGCTTTATTTCAGCGCTGGGAAACCAGGGCTTCGCACCCAAAGCTGGCTTCGACCACTGATTCGAACTCCACTACATTTATACAATTTGGTTACATACATATTCATTAGGGTTACAACGAATGTATTGCATATTCATCAGATTGCACAACTATTTCACAATATCAGTTGCAACACCTTGGAACTACTCTAAGCATGCGCAGTGTCCTCTGGTGGTCGTTCAGGGGGTCTTCAGGATGAAGTAAGGAGTCTTCTTCACTCGTGTACTTTTCACCTTTTGTCACTGCACATGCGCACTATCCCTATATTCATTATAAAATCATGTAAAATACTCAGATTTCTTAGGTGTGCATCCTCAGCACATTCTATCTGTTCAAGATAAGGACTCACTGAGAACTAACAGAACTAACTTTCAGTTCTCTATTCTCAAACTAAGAGATAAAACTTGTTACAACTTGTGAAATTTCAAGATAAGGTGAGAATCTTGGATACAGTTTACAAAAGCAAAATACAGCCAACTACAACATTTCCCCCCCTTTGAAAATGCTTTTCTATTCCTAGACAATGCATTTTCACTTCATGATCGTAGTTGATCATTGATTACTTTTAATTATGGCCGCGTGCGTTGCGTTCATAAGCTGGAGGGTTATCAAAAAGAGGGTTAGTATAATTTCTGCTCAGAACAGTAAAAATACGATCATTCCTGGCATTTGTTCGACTTATTAGGCGCTTAATGCAAGCATACAGCAAAAAGAGAAGAGCAACTAAAACTACAAGTAAAAAGAAGTTTTCCTATAACGAATGTACCCATTCCCCCAAATTTAGATCAAATTTACTTAGTAAAGCTCCAATCCAGCTCTGTTCTGCATCTTGTTTTTCCTTTTGCAATTCCTCTTCCGTTTGGGTTAGTTGGGAGATATCTTTCTCCACCTCAGGAGTTACATTCAGGATATGAATGCAACAATGATCAACCCTGCCTTTTAAATATCTGCAAACGCCATTTTCTTTTAGCAACATTATGTGAAGTGCCATTCTATTCTGCAGAGTCATTCTGGTAGTAGCTTGCAATTGTATATTAAAATCTTGAAAACCCTTCTTAGTTATCCTTGCCAATCGTTCCATCTGCCCAATTAATTTGTCAATCATTTCTCTGTTTCTATAGGCTGCAATTGGTGCAAAGAAGGATTCTAGTGCCCAGCCGAGTTTAACACTACTTGATGGTTCGTGCCACACATCATCTTCATCTATCTCTCATTTGTGCCTAACTTGTAGAAGTTCTTGCCTGTTCTTCAAGGGTGACTTTTTCCAAATGGGACATAGAGTTGGTAGCCCCAAAGTAATTTCCCTCACAGGTCCTGCTATTGGTAAATGTGTTGTCCAGGTCCCATCCCTTAAGGCCCAAACTAAATGTTCCACACTTCCGATAACACCACTGCAATCAATTTTATTTCCATCAATGCCTATTTTGGTTGCGTCCTTCGGATCCAATTGTTTCTGACAGATGCAACCTGCAATCACTGCAACTTTAACGATGGATAGAGGTATCTCTTTCACATTTGTCTGGCAGGTTATTACCCGTGAGCAATTCCACCATGGTACTGTCATTCCTCCTGTTACATTGGACCACCGTACACACCATGGGATTGCTTCACTATACTGATATTGTTGTACAATACTCAATGTCCACATGTTACTCCATGATTCAGTTATATTTCGATTGTCCTGATCCTTGCATTCCCAATAGGCTCGCTCAACCTTTTCATATACTGTCTTTTTGGTCCAACTTTCTTTGAGAACTACCTTTCCTCTAAATTCCACTGGTTCGGGTCCTGTTTTTACCCATTGTTCAGTTGGCACTTGCTCTATTTTAGTAGGAGATTCGCACACTATCTTACCAGTTTTGTTTATTTCTGGTAAGGTCATAGATATCATTCCCCACTGTACTGCGTATTCGGCTGATTTTGGGATGGGAAGGCAAGCAGTGATGCTACTGGCATTTTGGGTCAGTGTAAAGTCTCGAATCAGTCCTATCATCAGATTCTCTGCCTGATTCTGTACACTCTGCACTACTTGTGGCATCTTCACATCTTTACCATCTCCTATAGGTCTTCGTGACCTACTCAATTGTTCTCCAGCGACTTTGTAGACTAGAGTGGCACTTTCTTCCTCAGACACCACATGTGTTCCTCTTTTAAGGGATACTTCCACGAGAGCAAGCAATCTAGGTATATATGCTACCAAGGGGCAGGCTGGCAGGGGTGATACTGTTGTAGGTCTATTACAGGCTGAGGAAGTTGATGAGGCCTTCTATGGGCAGCTGAGAGTGGCCTCACAGTCACAGGCCCTGGTTGCGGTGGGTGATTTTAATTTCCCTGATGTTTGCTGGAAGGACCATTCAGCCAGCCAGCCACAGTCCAGGAGGTTCCTCCAGTGCATTGATGATAACTTCCTCATGCAGATGGTGGAGGAGCCGACTAGGAGAGGTGCACTGCTGGATCTCATCCTCACTAACAAGGAGGGTCTGGTCGAAGCAGTAAAGGTTGAGGGCTGCCTGGGTTGCAGTGACCACGAGATGGTGGAGTTCAGCATCTTGTGCGGCAGGAACAGAACAGCAAGTAGAATTGCAACCCTGGACTTTAGCAGGGCTAACTTTGGCCTTTTCAAGCAATTGCTGGGGGAAATCCCATGGGCAAGGCTGCTTGAAGGAAAAGGGGCCCAAGATAGCTGGGTGGCATTCAGAGATTGCTTCTTCCACGCTCAGGATCAGAGCATCCCCACACGTAGGAAGTCAAGGAAGGGAGCCAGGAGGCCTGCGTGGTTGAATAGGGATCTGTTGGGTATGCTCAAGCAGAAGAGGAGAGTTTACAGGTCATGGAAGCAGGGGCTGGCCACTTGGGAAGAATATAAGGCTGCTGTTAGAGGATGTAGGAAGGCAGCTAGGATAGCCAAGGCCTCCTTAGAATTACAGCTGGTGAGAGGGGTCAAGGACAGCAAAAAGAACTTTTTCAAATACATAGCAGATAAAACTAATACCAGAGGCAATGTAGGCCCACTGATGAATGGGGTGGGTGCCCTGGTGGCAGAAGATACAGAGAAGGCAGAATTACTGAATGCCTTCTTTGTCTACTCTGCCGGAGGCTGTCCTGGGGAGCCCTGTACCCCTGAGACCCTGGATGAAGCCAGGTCAATGGAGGAGTTTGCTTTAGTCGATGAGGACTGGGTTAGGGAGCAATTAAATAGTCTGGACATCCATAAATCCATGGGTCCAGATGGGATGCATCCGTGGGTGCTGAGGGAGCTGGCTGAAGTCATTGCTGGACCGCTCTCCATCATCTTTGCCAAGTCTTGAGAAACGGGAGAGGTGCCCGAGGATTGGAGGAAAGCAAATGTCACTCCAGTCTTCAAAAAGGGCAAGAAGGAGGACCTGGGTAATTATAGACCGGTCAGCCTCACCTCTGTCCCTGGGAAAGTAATGGAACAGCTTATCCTTGGTGCCATCTCAAGGCATATCAGGGATAAGAGGGTTATTAGGGGCAGTCAGCATGGCTTTACCAAGGGTAAGTCATGCTTGACCAACCTCATAGCCTTTTATGAGAATGTAACAAGGTGGATGGATGATGGCAGAGCGGTGGATGTGGTCTACCTTGACTTCAGTAAAGCCTTTGACACAGTCTCCCACAGCATCCTCACAGCTAAGTTGAGGAGGTGTGGTCTAGACAATAGAGTAGTGAGGTGGGTTGCAAACTGGCTTTAGGAGAGAAGCCAGAGAGTGGTAGTCAATGGTGCGGAGTCTAGTTGGAGGACAGTATCTAGTGGAGTGCCTCAGGGGTCAGTACTGGGGCCAATATTATTCAATATATTCATTAACGATTTGGACGAGGGAATAGAGTGTACTATCAGCAAGTTTGCTGATGACACTAAGCTGGAAGGAGTGGCTGACACACCAGTTTTGGGCCCCTCAGTTCAAGAAGGACAGGGAACTGCTGGAGACGGTCCAGCGTAGGGCAACGAAGATGATTAAGGGAGTGGAGCATCTCCCTTATGAGGAAAGGCTGAGGGAGCTGGGTCTCTTTATTTTGGAGAAGAGGAGACTGAGGGGTGACCTTATTAATGTTTATAAATATATAAAGGGTGAGTGCCACGAGGATGGAGCCAGGCTCTTCTCGGTGGCAAACAATGATAGGACAAGGGGTAATGGGATCAAGCTGGAACACAAGAGGTTCCAGTTAAATTTGAGAAAAAACTTCTTCTCAGTGAGAGTGACAGAGCACTGGAACAGGCTGCCCAGGGGGCTTGTGGAGTCTCCTTTGCTGGAGATATTCAAAACCTGCCTGGACATGTTCCTGTGCGACCTCACCTAGGCATTCCTGCTCCAGCAGAGGGATTGGACTAGATGATCTTTTGAGGTCCCTTGCAATCCCAAACATACTGTGATACTGTGATACTGTGAAGTTCTAAACGGATCGCCAGGTGTAGCCATGCTCAAGCACATGGAGTCTTGATTTGTTAAATTAGGTGTTGTGACCCATACATTTTGTTGAGGGCTAATTTGGATCCCTGGATGTGCAAGTGTTCCTATACCTATATTAAATCCTAATATTATCAGACAGGAGAGGATCATTTCAAAAAGCATTTTTCACCCCTTTCCCATTTCCATGCAAATAGTTTGTAGCATCTCTCTTTTGTTTGATCCCAGTCCTGTTTAAGGATGGCCCATATAGTGGGCACTAGGTTAGTCTTACTACACTATGGTTACAGACTAACACTTCCTCAGCTCTTTTACACACTAAATAGTCCCAGTCTCCTCAGTCACGTAAATAGCGATCACTTCCCGAAGGTTTGTGTCCTATAATAAGCAAAACTTTTGCGACTTCAACTTCCTTGTCTAAGCAACTATCACACCATCGTCTAGCGAGCATCACCCGGTGCCACCATTCTTTCCTGCAAGCATAACATGCACATAGAACCCAAGGTTCGCAGGCGTTGCACAAACAATCTCTTTAAGTGGCATTTCTTTGCACCGGTTTGTATAGTCCTTTTTCCTCTCGTGATGGTTAATTTTCTCCACTCTGAGCAGCGTCAGTAGGTTGCTGTTCAAAAGACTGATCTGGAGGGTGAGCCGAGCCGTCTTCAGATGGTTGCGGTACAGATTCACGGAAAGGTCGCACACTCTTTGCCAGGATCCATCAAGGGCCCTTTTCTGTGGAGACACAATCATAACCTCTGCCCCATGTGATAAGGGGATAGGGTTCCATTACCTTACCTCTTTCTGGGTCACGGACTAATACCGGGGCCTTGATCTGTACTTTGAGTGAAGCATTCGTGTTAAAATGCCAACTATTGGAGGGTTATTATCTAATAAAGAGCAATTTAAAAAGTTAAAAACATACAATGTCGTGGTTGACACGGACAAACGACATAGACCAAGTTCTTCCAGGATGGAAGTAGTAGATGCCATTTATTGCCATAAGTGCATTTTTATACAGTTTTACCAATTCATGTGTCTCTTCACTATTGGTTACAAGTTACAGCAGTAACATGTCACTGGCTATTTTTGCTATCATCGATGTTACTCTTCTACTCCCTTCTCTCTCACGGGTACATCCTTAACATCTGCAGATACTCCTTTACTCCCATCTTTCTCACGGGTAGGCCTTCATATCTTCAAGGCTAATTTCTGTTCCCATGCCCTCCGTCAGGGAATCCACGGACCCGCCGTAGTCCCCCACAGTTCCCCCTTTTTGTTTTTGTGCTGAAAAAATTGCCTTCATTGTCCGCTGCAGGGTCCTTTGCAGCAGAGAAATCATGCATGGCAACATTAGTAACACAACCACAACAATCATCAAAATGATCAGTCCTGTTTTCACTACTGATAACAACCATCCTAAAAACCCCCAACCACTAAGCAATTTATTTAATGAATCCCATCAAAATCTTCACACCCATGTCCTTGAGCTAATAACAAAAAGTCTATCGCAGCTCTACTCTGCCGTGTGGCATGTCTTACAGAATCTACATCTAACAAAAGCCCACTTAAAGCCTTAGAAGTTCTGTTAGTTTGCTTAAGTAGCCAGCATCCTAATTTTTCTAAAATATTTAAAGCTTTAGCTGTGCCAACACCAGATACAAGAGATCCTAAAACTCTTAACCTTGATCCCCAAAAATCTACATTATCATCACATTTTGATTCATATACATGCAAAATGTGTTTTTCTCGTCTTGCTCTTCTGTGATCTATTATCACAGATACATTGGGCATTAAGAGAGTTAATAGTCCCAAAATACACAGTCCTCCAACAGCATTAGAAGGAATTCCTGGCCAGGCTCTGTCTCCACAGATCAAGAATACACCATACAGGAGGTTTTGGGGTCGCTCTCCCACATTATCAATGACACCCCTTGGATTCTTCTGCGAGGCATTACACCATTGAGTTTCATTTCTATAGTCACCAAGGGTAGCATTAATATTTTGCAGTTTATCCATTCATGTTCTCGTATATTGTTCTGACACTTTTCACAAACCAGGTTGATACAAGCGTCCATGGGCATAGATGCCAGCAATTCCAGTTCCTGTGGTTCAATGTCTGCTTCCAGGAGGCAATTAATCCAAAGTGCCATGTTAGTATTATTACAGTTCATTGCAATGCCTCTGCATCGACCACTATTTTGAAACAGTCGTGTGATGCTGCTGTAGTCATCAAGGCAGACACCAACCAAGCATGTGTGGAACGGGTTTTCCGGAGACATCGCAGTTAGGCATATAGAGTCCTGGTCAGTCATGTTGGCTAAAGTAACCCACATGTTAGTCTTTGTCTGTGCAGGCATCCAAAACACAGCAGCTGCAACAATCATTGTCAGGAAGAAAACACAGGTTTCACGTTTAGTGCCAGCAACCATTGCGGCCCTTGATCTCTAAAGACATAAGCATAACCTCTCCCCCAGGTTATCAATTGATGTGGCCTTTTCCATTGACCATTAACTAGTGATGTGGCCATAACTAATGTAGGTTCTTTCTGATTTAGCATGTTTTTGGATCACACTTGCAAAGTGTTTCATCACAGGGCAAATTTGGGCTGCACCACTTATATATAAAGGATTCATCACATAGAATGCTTTTGACAATTGGTTTTGTGGTGGTTTCCCTACTTCTCCCCCCTTTTTGTTTTAAAAAAACAAACCAAAACAAAAACACAGTTCAGAATCAGATACGAGCGTTGGACCTTGACTACATACTCAGAATCACAAATCAAATTTAGAGGTTCCTCCTTAAAAAGCTCTAAGTAATGTAAAGCTGAGCCAAGTTCTGCTAATTGGGTTGAACCTTCAATAATTTTTACAGAATGATACCAATTGTTATCTTCACGCCAAACCACTACAGCTTTATGAGACTTCCCAGAACCATCAACAAAAACCGTGCAAGTATGTAGGATCAGACCAGATACACGTATGGTCTGTGACCTGATGTTAAAGACTTGCAGGTTCTGCAGCAATTTACATTTTACATTTATACATGCCAAAAGCTGTGCTGTTAAGAAAACCAGCTAGTGCAATTTACAAAGACATAGATTACAAATTAAAAAAAAAAAATCAGAATTAAATTTCACAAATGGTACATATATGACAAAAAGATCATGGCCTATTCAGACTTAAATTCATTCCCTGCTTTTCTTGATCAGAGTAACAATCAGTATATCAGTCTGTTAGCAATCTCATCATACTGTCGCACGGTACCCACAGGTTTTTTCTTTGTTGTAGCTATAAATAGACAAATCTGCAAGTCCAATCGAATGCAGTCGGCCTGTAAGGTTTTCATAAATTTATTCCTCAAAGTTTCTAACTCTATTTTGGCTGTCATATTTACTGGATTTTTTTTTTTTTTTTTTTTTTCCCGAATCGAAGTCCTGTTTCAGATCTGTTAGTGTAGTATTTGCTTTATTGCAACATTGGCTGTTAATACTAGTGGAAATACAGCATTCGAAATTTCCTTGGAGATTTCTCACTTGCAGCAAGCAGATCTGCACCATCCAAGCAGCTTCTTGCAGGACATGCAACTAAACAGAATTCTCAGAAAACGTTATTTGAGCTTACAATTTACGTAACAAATCTTAACCTAAAAGAGGTATAGGACTTTCTGGCAACTACAAGAATTCATGTATTAAAACTTTGTTCCAGATTTGGCATTCTATTGGTCTCAAAAAACGGCCTTTCTTTTGTTCTCTCCCATGACCTCAAAAACTAGCATGGTGAATTTACTAAGAAGTCTCTTACAACTAATTACCACAGAATAAGTCTATCAACAAATTTTTGGTTTAATTTTCCAGTTTCATTAGAACTCCGGGTCTGCTCAGGATGCCTTTAAACTTCACCCTCGGACTGCTCCATTCAGTATTACATCGCTGCAGGGGGGGGAGAGCAAACCCCCCTTTCACCGCTTAAAAGCAGGCAGCCAGGTTTTTCCATTTTTTTTTTTCTTTCCCTTCTTGCTGCATTTTAGATATAACCAAGGTCACGCAGCTGGCATAATGGCTGGTATGAAGTGGGAGGCTCTGGTAAACTCCTCAGTTACAATGAGCTGCACACAGGCCTGGGATATTTTGCTCTTTTGTTTTCCCATTTCATTCCAACCATAATACACTTTATATGCAATTTCAAGTAGCTCAGCAATAGTTACATTCCTTAGCTCCATTTACCTTTTACAATTTACAGATGTCAAAAACCAGTATAATAAACATAAATCCATTATTCTATTTTCCTAGATCCAAATCAGTTAATATTCTAGCAACTTTTAAATACAACCTCTTCCAAATTCACATCTATCATAGCATTTAGGTGTTTCTTTTGTTTGTGTTTTTTGTTGGTTTGATTTTTTTGTTTGTTTGTTTTATGTTCTTTTTTGTTTTTCCTATGCGAATCAGATTTTAACAATTTAAATTCTTTTCTGGCCTCAAAATTGGCAAATTAACTTACAGTACCACACTTCACCAAATTTTTTCCAAAGTTCTGCATAACAACATTAATTGCAATACAGCACTAAACCCCAGAATTCCACACTTAAGACACATTTGAGTAAAGTATAATTTCAAGTTTTCTTTTTTCAGAATATTTCCCCTCAAAGTTACTCTAACGTGTAAGGATGCATCCTAAGGGGGAGCAAGGTGGAATTTTAGCAGTGGAACTGGTTCCCATTTTGTAATTATCTCCCCAAACAAAGTTCTTTTGGTACCAAATATATATATACGCTAACTAAAATACTGAGCTCAGATATGAAAACCATATACCAAGTTCAAATATGCAGATGGATCACAGTTACACTTCTTCAAGACAATATCTCAATTTTTGCATTGCACCTTTGGGCTGCTTACTGCTCAGCCAGGTAGAGGTGCTGCTGGGTCTCCCTGACAAAACAGGTCAGTGCGCGCTGGAGCCCCATCAGCACCTGCCCCCCCGGCGCAGCGAGCTGGACTGGGCGAGGCCTTTTTTTTTTTTTTTTTTTAGTGTCTCATCTGGTGCACTACAACTGTTATTCCAAGACCAGGATTCTTTCAAATCCAGCACATGGAGATGAGACACAGCCTGTCACAGAGTTGTGCAAGTCTGAATGCCGGAATAAAGATAGCATGCTAGAAAGAAAAATAACAGCTACTACACACAAAAATTTTACCATCACATTCACGCAGTAAAGAACTAAATTACTCATGATCTTCTGTATTATCACAAAACGCACATTTTGAGTCAACGGATTCTCATGATTTAACAGACTGTGAACTTATCGTACCATATAACAAAGACCTACCAAAATTGCAACATGCTTAAACCAATACTCACAAAGAAAACAGGTTAATGAGGAAAGCATCTTGCGACTTCAGCAAGTTTACTGTGACCTGTGTGTTATCAGTTAACTCTCTCTCAGCGTGTTGAAGTTCAAACCATTCCAGCTGTAAAACTGTCTGTAATGATCTAATGATCTCTTGTAGAGATTTATTTTGGCCTGCTCTTCTCACCTTAAAACAACATTAATTGGAACAAAGCATTATGCTTCAAGGTTCTATCCTCCGGCCACTTTTCCCATTCATCTAACTTAAACAGCAGCCATCATTGACCATAATATTTCACAAGATCTTCTTTCCTCGTATTTCCAAGTGCTTTCCTATGTTTTAAAACACCTCCCAATACCACTTTCTTAGGAACACGACTGAAAACAGTCGGTTCTGACCTTATCTGGTAAGTAAAAACCATGAGAAGAGGGAGGGTGGGGCAGAAAACACAGGGCTGCTTGCAGCACGACTGGGAAAAGTGGGGCGAAAGTTTTACAGTGCACTTATACCACAAAGAAACAATTCTAACAACAACCAGTAAAACAATTAACTCACATTCCTGACAAGCTGATTGATTTTCAGAGAGGCAATACACAGAAACACATAATATGTACTGTAAAACTCACAGATAACATGTTGATAGCAAACATTAGCATTCTCTACTGCTAAATTCAACACCAGTGCTTCCTTAGCTTCTAAGTTTTCAACCTGCTTATTGATGGCCTCTTGAAGATGCTCAGTAAATTGCATGTAATTCTCACTTGGACCCTGATTAATAGCTGCAAATGATTTGGCTGTTTTGTTGGTTTCAGGCACCTTTATCATAGCTTGATATGCGAGGTCTGTTGACTGCCTCAGGATTTCAGAAACTTATCGTGCCTGTAGTTGTGGTGTGTCAATTAGTGTCTCTTCCAAGAGTTGTGGGATACCTGCCACTGTCAACAAATCCCCATCGTCCTGTCCTCAATGTTCTATAGCTGTTACATTGTATAGGTCTAATTTTGCTTGAATCTTTCATAGTTTTTATCTGATCTCGGGGCAACATGTACACATACTCTTTTTCCTGTTAACTTTTCAAAAAAAAAAAAAAAAAAGCTTCAGACCCTCATCCTCATCATCAGATAACGTGGACTTGAACGGTGCTGGAGAATCATTAGTAACAGGGGGGTTCGGGGTTTGGAACAGTGCTTTTTGTTTTGTTTTGTTTTGTTTTTTGTTTGTTTGTTTTTGTTTGTTTTTTTGGTTTTTTTTTCAAATCTAGCCCAGAGAAGCCACCCCCCTCCGCTGTCTCTGCATGTTCCCGTTACTCTTTTAATCCTCTCAAAGTCTCTAGCAACAAGTGCCATGTTGTTAACAGTTCAGTTGTTTCTTTGGATCTTTCAGTAGTGCTTTGCCCCATAGTAACATAGTCCTTTGTGAAGTCAGTTCCAGAGGGCTAATACCCTGCTTCTTCAGAAGCAACTTCCATGCAGATAATACAATACCCTCTTCTGTAGATAAGTTCCACCCCCCCTGTTCCCGGTAGCTCACCTACTCCTTAGCGAGGTGTCTTTTCAACGATCCGGATCTTCGGCAGCTCTCCTCAGCTGCTTTATCAGATGTACCGGGCTCTGTCTCCACAGCTCTTCTTCGACTGTTCACAGCTTCACGCTGTCTCCTTGTCATGCGAGATCCTCTTCAGGCAGGATCACGTTGGGGTCACCAGATGTCGTGGTTGAGACGGACAAATGACATAGACCAAGTTCTTCCAGGATGAAAGTAATAGGTGCCATTTATTGCCACAAGTGCATTTTTATACAGTTTTACCAATTCATGTGTCTCTTCACTATTGGTTACAAGTTACAGCAGTAACACGTCATTGGCTATTTTTGCTATCATCAATGTTACTCTTCTACTCCCTTCTCTCTCACGGGTACATCCTTAACATCTCCGGATACTCCTTTACTCCCATCTTTCTCAGGGGTAGGCCTTCATATCTTCAAGGCTAATTTCTGTTCCCATGCCCTTCGTCAGGGAATCCACGGACCCACCGTAGTCCCCCACAATACAAAGCTTTCTGTAGACATTCCTCAGGGGTGGCAGTCCCTACTCCCCCTTTTTGTTGTTGTAATAAACGTTTCAAAGATTGATGAGAGCGTTCAATCAGGGATTGACCTGTAGGGGAATGAGGAATGCCAGTAATGTGAGTCACACCCCAGGCGTCCAAAAAAGCCTTTGTAGCTGCAAAGGTATATGCAGGACCATTGTCCATTTTGATTTGAGAGGGTATACCTAAGGTGGCGAAAGCACGCATCAAGTGTCGTTGAACATCACACGTCTTTTCCCCAGCATGACAAGCGGCAAACAAGGCACCTGAAAAGGTGTCAATAGAGGAGTGAACATATTTAAGTTTTCCAAACTCTGCGTAATGCGTGACGTCCATTTGCCACAATTGTAAGCTTTGTAACCCCCTAGGGTTAACTCCTCCTGCTGCTGACAGGAAAGAGTGCTTCTGGCAGTCAGGGCAAACAGCAATAATATTGGCTGCTTGTTGGGAGGTGAGACCAAACTGGCCTTTGAGACCTCCTGCATTTTGGCGAAAGAAAGAGTGGCTCAATTTAGCTTGTGCTATACGATCTGGTAAAACTTGTACTGATAATGTCAGCAGATCTGCTTGTCGGTTTCCTTCCGCAATAAAGCCAGGGAGGGAAGTATGGGATCGGACATGCATAACAAAATAAGGATGCAGGCGTGTGTCCAAGAGAAAAACGAGGTCCTGCAATAAAACAAACAAGTCAGAATGCACAACATCACGTATTACAGATGCCTCAGCTCGTTCAACAATTCCTACAACATAAGCTGAATCAGTGATAATGTTAAGTGGTGCAGACCACCTCCGAAAGGCTCGAACAACTGCGGTCAACTCTACTATCTGGAGAGAGCCAGGAACGGTTTGTACGTCTGAGTCCCATCGCCCTTGCTGATCGTCCCACCACAGGATAACTGATTTGTGTGACTTCCCAGACCCATCTGTAAACACAGTAAGGGCTTGTAACGGCTGGTAGCTTCTTTTCGGTATAGAGATGAGGTGGAAGTCAATATTAAAAAGTAGTTACAGGTAAGCAAATACAAGCAAAATCTGTCCCTGATAAGGTTAACAAGCGTTGTCTGTCTCTAATTATTAAAGAAGCAAACATCTCATGTTGTGTGAGGATAGTTTTTGTAGATTGATTCGGTAAAAAAACCCATTCAATGATTAATAAGGGATCTGATTTCTGTGAGTCCCATTGGAATATCAGTGCGTGGGGTTGTCGGGTACACAGCTGTCTAGCAGGATTCAGAATGATAAGATAAAAAGACAACTCAGGTGCCCAACGATGCACTTGCCTATGATTAATTGCTGTAGCAACTTTCTGCAAGGAATCAATAGCTTCTGGTCCGAGGCTGCGAGGGGCACACAAGTCGGTGCTTCCTTTTAGCAGTTCAAATAGAGGCTTTAAGTCCATATTAGTAATCCCTAACAGCGGTCGGACCCAATTAATTGTTCCCAACAATTTCTGTACATCACGCAAATTTCTTACATCTGTCTGAATCTGCAATGGTTGGGGAACTATGGTTTGAGCCCTTATGCGCCAGCCTAGGTACTTCCATGGTGGCATTTTCTGAATTTTTTCTGGCGCAATACAGAGGCCTGCCGAATTAACAGCAGCCATGACAAGGGCCACAGCTTTCTCCATGACCTCGTGATGTTGTGCGGCCACTAGGATATCATCCATATAATGATACAATAAGACATCAGACATTGTGGTCCTAACTGGACTACTTTAGCTACATACCACTGACATATTGTGGGACTATTCTTCATTCCTTGTGGCAGCACAACCCACTGGTATCTTTGCAATGGAGCTTGCGTGTTGACGCTTGGAACCGTAAAAGCAAATTTAGGGGCATCGTCTGGGTGCAGCGGGATATTAAAAAAGCAGTCTTTAAGGTCAATAACAGTTAAATGCCAATTTCGAGGAATCATAGTAGGGGATGGGAGTCCAGGTTGGAGGGCTCCCATGTCTTCCATAGTGTCATTAATTTTCCTAAGGTCATGGAGCAAGTGCCACTTGCCAGTTTGTTTCTTTATAACAAAAACAGGTGAGTTCCAAGGACTGGTAGAAGGTACGATATGCCCTTCCGTTAACTGTTCCGCAACTAATTCTTGGAGGGTGCGAAGCTTTTCCAGTGGTAGGGGCCATTGATCTACCCAAATAGGAGCATCAGTTTTCCATATCAATTTTAGGGTGTCGCGCACCTCAATGGCCCCACCTAAAAATGGGTCCGAATGGACATTCCCCACTGAGACAACACATCACGCCCCCATAGAATCATAGGAACCGGCAACACAAAAGGTTTAACAGAGGCTATATGCCCCTCCAGACCTTGAATTTGGATTAGCTCCAAGCTCTGGTGACTACTACCAGTCCCTCCGATTCCTGCTAAGGTTTGGGAAACATTAGCTAAAGGCCATTGCGGGGGCCATTTAGCTTGCGATATCACCGTAACATCAGCTCCTGTGTCAATAATTCCACTTAACACAGCTTGTTGGTCCCCACGAGTAAGAGTACATTGATATACAGGTCGCTTCTGAGAAATAGCCTGTACCCACAAAATTTGTGGGCTCCCTGTAGATCCAAACCCTCCCCGTCTGTGTTGAGGCTGACTAGAAATTGGGGATTCCACCCCTGTGGGGATCAATATCAATTGCGCTATACGGCTACCTTTCAGTACTGTGCAGGGGGGAAATGGGGTCCATGCCATAATCTTAATTTCATCAGTACTGTCAGAGTCAATGACCCCTGGTAGTACAAAAAGTCCTGACAATGTTGTAGATGATCTTCCTAACAATAGCGCTTGTGTTTTAGGGGGTAAGGGTCCTGTAATGTTTGTTGACAATAAATGGACTGAGGGATCAAGTAACGTTACTGTGTGAGAGGTTGCCAGGTCCAGTCCAGCACTGCCTGCTGTTGCTGGGCAAAGACTTGAGGCACCGTTGCCTCCCTCTGCGGGGGCTGGAAGGTCTGAGGTGGCGCCTGCACCGGTGCCGTTGGCTGCGACACTTGTGTCTGTGCGCGCCGCTGCCCCGCGCTCCGTGATCGGTTTCCCTGTATCGGCTGGCCTTGAAAATCATATCTGGACTGACATTGATTAGCATAATGACACCCTTTTCAGCATCTAGGGCAAATCCCAGAAGCCTGAGGTCTGGTACTAGCATTGGTGGTTAAGCAATTCCTTTTTAAATGACCAGGTTTACCACAACCAAAACAGGTACCTGCCCCTTCCGGGCCGCACATGGCTGCAAAAGCAGCAGCCATGGCTTCAAATTTATGATCCACAGTACCAATTCTGTTGCAGGCTTCTACCATTTCAACCAATGTGGGGTTTGGGTTAGAGAGAGATTTCAAAAGTTTTTTACAGTCCGTATTAGCATTTTCAACACCTAGTTTCAATAATAAAATTTCTCGCGCATATAAGGCTCTCGGGGTTCCTGGGTTATTGTAGTAAAGGCTTTCTGCGGCTTTTGTAAATCAGGAACCTTAAAAAAAGCTTTTTTCGCTTCTTCACGAGTAGCCTCAAGAGCTTCCCGGGGGATGCGCCTGGCTTGGGCTACTGGATCAGAGTGCTGACCCGTTCCTGTGAGATATTCTATAGTCAGTGCAGCTATAGCTGCATTATTGTGGTGTGCATAACCTCCAAGAACCATTTGAAGCCCCCCCCTCCAATGTGTTTCCCATAAGGTATACTGCGTTGGGGTCAGCAACAGTTGTGCTAACGATTTTAAATCATGCGGAGTCATAACATAAGTATCAAAACCAGAGGATAATAAACTTGCAAAATACGGGGAAGAAAGTCCATGCTCAGTAACAGTACGGCGCAATTCCTTAACCACCGGAAAAGATATAGCCTTCCACTGTGGTTGCTGCCCTCCTCAGCCCTGATATATGACGGGGGCCACAATAGTCTTAACAATGTGCAAATCCCCCTCCTTCAAGTCTTGTCACCTTATATTTACCCAAACATCATGCAGGTCAGGAGGGTACAAGTCTGGCTCTTTTTCAGGATCCACCGGTCCCGGGTCAAAGGGGTCCTCCTCAGGGGGGGTACCCTGCAGCCCTCACTTCCAGAGGCGGCGCAGTGGTCCCACGGAAGAACCTCCTTCCCCCTATTTTTGTCTTTTGGTCCCTTTTCCTGGGCTTTCAAAGTGTCAAAAACACTTCTCCACCACAGGAGCATGCGCTGTGCTTCGGTGTTCCCTGTTGTTGCCGCATCCCACAGTTTCACCCCCACATCATCCCAAAGTTCCCGCATAAAAATAGTAGATGCAGTTACAGTGTGTATTTTAGCTTGCACCCATTTAAGCATCACTTTAAGATTGTGCCCAGAAACATTCTTTCCATGCTTTTGAAGGAGAGCTTTCATAAGCTCATATATGTCTCTCTCTGGGGAAGACGCTTGATTTCCCATGTTTCCCACAGCTCACCTCTCTATTCCAGAGAGATTTCAGGCCGGCCGGCTCCTGCTTCCTTTCAGCAGCTCATTCAACGTTCTGTGGGACTCGCAGCATGCCACGCAGATAGGTGGTTCTTGAGCCCTGGAATCACGTCGCGCGATCACGTCGGGGTCACCAATTTGCCGCGATGGAGAGACGGGACACAGCTTGATGCAAGCAAAATGTCAATTTTATTGTAATTTCTAACATATTTTATACCTATCCTAAACAGCGCGTCACACACTGATTGGTTTGTTATTCTTGCTAGATACCTACTGATTGGCTAATGTTTGTTTAGGCAGTTGCTATCTTGATTAATGCAATCTCCTTAGTGTAGCAGCAGCAGCAATTCCTTCTTGACGACCTTAGTAACTCGTAATTCTTATCTACACAAAGGGTTTAGCACATCCTGTCTAAGTACTGTTTCTGTTTTTCATCACCAGGGTCTGTGACCAACAAGCTCCAGCACATTTCAGTTGATAATTGCTGGGAGTTTTGCTGAGGCCAGCGAAATCCTGTCCCACAGAACTGAAAAAGACTGGGAGGCATCCCATCCTCCCAGGGTGAAAACGGTGTGCTCAGCTCATTCCCTGAAATGCCTATACACCAATGCACACAGCATGGGGAATTGTGCAGGGGTCTTGATAGATAAAGGTCTGTTGCTGAATTAGTCAGGCTCAAAGGAATCTCAAGGCCGCTTGGAGAAGGAGAGTCTGCTGTGAGAAAGAGGGGCGTTCCTCAATCACCGGGGTCCTGGAGTGGCGTGAATCATCGGACATATCATCAGTGAGACTCCAGAGCATGGACAGCCCACGATACTCATTTAGCGAATCCATGCTTGGAGCGTGGACGCGTGATTAGAATATAGTTACGTATATAAGGAGACTTGTTTCTGTAATAAATGGCTTAGCGTGATTCACATTGAATCGACTGGTTTTGCTAAGTCCTTATCTCGCTCTAACAAATGGTGACCCCGACGTGATACTCTGAACGGCGTACCACTGAAGTTGGGGAAAAGCCTAGAGCAGGCCCAGCCGGAGGCGGATCAGCTGGACTGAAAACCGGGCGGAGGGTACAGACGCTCCGCGTTAATTGAAGAAGTCACCATAAAAGGGTGAGCGGCTGGGAGCGGGAGGAGGGAAGAGTGAAGTTATGGGGCAAAATAAATCCTTTGAGGAAGAAGCCATAGTTAAACTCCTCCTGCCTATTCTCTCTATGAGAGGACTTAAATAAGAAGAAAGTAACATATGTAGACTATTAATTCGGTACAGAATTAATGGCTACCCGGGAGAAAATGAAAAGGCTTTTAAACGTTAACTTTGGGATGATAAAGGGCAGAAATTATGGAATAAGGTCAGCAATGGAGATGATAAAGAAACTAAATCATTAGTGACTACATAGAAGCTTAAAATTTCCACCTTAAAAGACTTTAAGGCCGAGCAGGCTACCGTTGCCAGAATTTTTCCAGCGTTGCAGCCTGATAACAAACCTAAAATGACTGTGAAGTTTACCTGGATCGTGTTTTTTGACCCCTCCCCACTCCATCCCCTGTTGTGCCGTCCCCCTGATGATACAGCAGTCTGGGGCGGGGGGAGGAAAAATGCCGAGCGGGTGGCCTCCTGTACCGTCATCTAACCCTGGTGAGAACAGCAAGTCCAGAGGATTGGAGTCAGACAACTTGCTCAAAGAACCTGTGACAGATGAGAATGCTAAAGTCGTAAACAAGTGTACTATCAGTCCTTTTACCAATTTTACCAATCTGCTTTTACTGTCTTTCAGCCCTCTAACTCCTACGAAAGAGCAGAAGGAGTCACCGGATGAGAACTGGGCAAAAGAACTCTGTGAAATGTAACAGCTATAGATCATTTAGGACAGAACAATGCGGATTCTTTGAAAGGGGCAGGTATCCCACAACTCCTGGAAGAGACACTAATTGACACCCTGCAACTACAGACACAATAACTTTCTGAAATCCTGAGGTAGTCAACAGATCTTGCATATCAAGCTATGAGAGAGGTGTCTGAAACCAACAAAACAGCCAAATAATTTGCAACTGTTAATCAGGGTCCCAATGAGAATTACATGCAATTTATTGACTATCTTCAAGAGGCCATCAGTAAGCAGGTCGAAAACTTAGAAGCTAAGGAAGCATGAGTGTTGAGATTAGCAGTAGAGAATCTAATGTTTGCTAACAACATGTTACTTGCAAGTTTTACAGTACATATTAAGTGCTCCTGTGTATTGCCTCTCTGAAAATCAAGCAGCTTGTCAGGAATGTGAGTTAATTGTTTTCAAGCAGACCTGTGCGTTCCCCCCCCCCACCCCCCCTCCCTCCCTTCCTCCCTCCCTTCCTCTCTCCCTCTTCTCAAGGTTTTTACTTGCAAGATGGGGTCGGGAATAATTGTTTTCAGTTGTGTTCCTAAAAAATCAGTATTGGGAGGTGTTTTAAAACTTGGGAAAGCACTTGGAATTATAAGGAAGGAAGATCTTGTTAAATATTGAAATCAGTGTTGGCTGCTAAGTGTCCGGAGAATAGAATCTTGTTGCAATTAATGTTGTTTTTGAGGCCAGCAGAGCAGGACAAAATGAATCCCTACAAGAGATCATTAAATCATTTCAGACAGCTGAGAGAGAGTTAACTGATAACACACAGGTCACAGCAAACTTGTTAGAGTCTGCAAGATGCTTTCCTTATTAACCTGTTTTCTTTGTGGGTATCTGTTTAAGTATGTTGCAATTTTGGTAGGTCTGTGCTATATGGTACGATAAGTTCACAGTCTGTTAAATCATGAGAATCCGTTGACTCAATATGTGCATTTTGTGATAATTCAGAAGATCATGAGTGATTTAGTTCTTTACTGCGTGAATGTGATCATAAAAATTTTGCGTGTGGTAGCTGTTATTTTTCTCTCCAGCATGCTAGCTTTACTCCAGCATTCAGACTTGCGCAACTCTGTGACAGGCTGTCTCTCATGTCGGTGCACTAAATTTGGCTTTTTTCGTATGCACATCAAGTAAAGAATCCAGGTTTTGGAATAACAGCTGTAGCGCACCAGATGAGACACTAAAGGAAACCAAAACAAAACAAAACAAGGCCTTGCCCAGTTCAGCCCGCTGCGATGGCGGGGGGGCGAGTGCTGATGGGCTCCGGCGCGCACTGACCTGTTTTGTCAGGGAGACCCAGAGGCACTGCTACCTGGCCGGGCAGTAAGCGGCCCAAAGGTGCAATGCAAAAATTGAGATATTGTCTTAAATTAGTGTGACTGTGATCCATCTGCATATTTGAACTGGGTATTTGGTTTTCACATCTGAGCTCAGTATTTTGGTTTGCATATTCATATTTGGTACCAAAAGAATCTTTTCTGGGGAGATAATTACAAAATGGGAACCGGTTCCAGTGCTAAAATTCCACCTTGCTCCCCATTAGGATGCATCCTTACACATTAGAGTAATTGCTTATATTGTTAGAAAAGCATTTAAATTGTTAAAATGCTATGATAGATGTGAATTTAGAAGAGGTTGTATTTAAAAGTTGCTAGAATATTAACTGATTTAGATTTAGGAAAATAGAATAATGGATTGATGTTTATTATGCTGGTTTATACTGTTTTTTGACATCTCTAAATTGTAAAAGGTAAATGGAGCTAAGGAATGTAACTATTGTTGAGCTACTTGAAATTGCATATAAAGTGTATTATGGCTGGAATGAACTGGGAAAACAGAAGACCAAAACATCCCAGGCCTGTGTGCAGCTCATTGTAACTGAGAAGTTTCCCAGAGCCTCCCACTTCGTACCAGCCATTATGCCAGCTGCGTGACCTTGGTTATCTCTAAACTGCAGCACGAAGAGAAAGAAAAACAAAAATGGAAAAACCTGGCTGCCTGCTTTTAAAGCAGTGAAAGGGGGGTTTTCTCTCCCCCCTACTGCAGCGATGTAATACTGAATGGAGCAGTCCGAGGGTGAAGTTTAAAGGCATCCTTAGTAGACCCATAGTTCTAATGAAACTGGAAAATTAAACCAAAAATTTGTTGATAGACTTATTCTGTGGTAATTAGTTGTAAGAGACTTCTTAGTAAATTCACCATGCTAGCTTTTGAGGTCATGGGAGAGAACGAAAGAAAGGCCGTTTTTTGAGACCAATAGCATGTCAAATTTGGAACAAAGTTTTAATACATGAATTCTTGTAGTTGCCAGAAAGTCCTATACCTCTCTTAGGTTAAGATTTGTTAAGTAAATTGTAAGCTCAAATAACGTTTTCTGAGAATTCTGTTTAGTTGCATGGCCTACAAGAAGCTGCTGGGATGGTGCAGATCTGCTTGCTGCAAGTGAGAAATCTCCAAGGATATTTCAAATGCTCTATTTCCACTAGTATTAACAGCCAATGTTTCGATAAAGCAAATTCTACACTGATAGATCTGAAACAGGACTTCGATCCGGTAAGGAAAACAATATCCAATAAATATGACAGCCAAAATGGAGTTAGAAACTTTGAGGAATGAATTTATGACAACCTTACAGGCTGACTGCATTCGATTGGACTTGCAGATTTGTCTATAGCTACAACATAGAAACAACCTGTGGCTATTGTGGGACAGTATGATGAGATTGCTAGCAAACTGATATACCGATTGTTATATACCGATTGTCACTCCGATCAAGAAAATGGAGGGAATGAATTTAAGTCTTAATAGGCCATGATCCTTTTGTCATATATGTACCATTTGTGAAATTTAATTCTGATTTTTTTTTTTTTAATTTGTAATCTATGTCTTTATAAATTGCACTAGCTGGTTTTCTTAACAGCACAGCTTTTGGCATGCATAAATGTAAATTGCTGCAGAACCTGCAAGTCTTTAACATCAGGTCATAGGCCATACTTGTATTTGGTCTGATCTTACATACTTGCAAAGTTTTTGTTGATGGTTCTGGGAAGTCTCATAAAGCTGTAGTGGTTTGGTGTGGAGATAACAATTGGCATCGTTCTGTAAAAAATATTGAAGGTTCAACCCAATTAGCAGAACTTGGCACAGCTTTAAATTACTTAGAGCTTTTTAAGGAGGAACCTCTAAATTTGATTTGTGATTTTGAGTACGTAGTCAAGACCCAACGTATGTATCTGGTTCTGAAATTTTTGTTTGTTTTTTTGTTTTTACAAAAAAAAAAAAAAAAAAAAAAAAAAAAAAAAAAGGGGGAAGTAGGGGAAACACCACAAAACCAATTGTCAAAAGCATTGTATGTGATGAAATACTTTGCAAGTATGACCCGAAACCATGCTAAATCAGAAAGAACCTACATTAGTTATGGTCAAATCACTAGTTAATGGAAAAGGCCACATCAATTGATAACCTGGGGAAAAGGTTATGTTTGTGTCGTTACAGGCCGAGGATTGAAGTGGATTCAACAAAGATTCAATGGATGCAGATGGACAGGAGGGAGATAAGTTGTGAGGACTGTTTCAGATGTAAACCATGGATCCTAATTCAGTGTTACAGATGCTCGCAGACCTGGTGGTCTAGAAGCCTATTAGCAAGCAGGTGTTGTACCTTCTGTGGAGAATGGCAATTTGAACAATCAGCAGGAGATCCAAAAGGGTGATATTATGATTAGATAGTCAATGCATAGATAAGGTAAAATTATGAGATATCTCTACCATAGTAATTTAAGTTTAGCAACTGATAAAGTTTTAGAAGGGATATTAAGGTTAAGCTATCGATCTTTTAAATAGGTTAAGATAACTTTTAAGATATTAATTCAATTATTAGTATATGCTGATGATATTAAGTATGTTACCCTATAAACTGCGCAGTTATAAATCTTTTAGGAATTTAAGATAATATATTGTATTAACTTGTCTGGTTATTTTGAATCTATTAAAATAGTGTGTTGATAAGGTTGTTATAATGGAATTAAGGTTTTAAGAATAGGCAGGTAGTAGTTTGATCTTATTAAGTAAAGTTTAACTGCATTATATGTAATTGTAGTTATGTTGTTAATCACGTGTTCTATGTTGCAGTATATTTCAAAATTATGCACTGTGCGGTTTAAGGGGCCTGACTAATTCAGGAAAAGAAAGGGGGAAGTGTGCAGGGGTCTTGATAGATAAAGGTCTGTTGCTGAATTAGTCAGGCTCAAAGGAATCTCAAGGCCGCTTGAAGAAGCAGAGTCTGCTGTGAGAAAGAGGGGCGTTCCTCAATCACCGGGGTCCTGGAGTGGCGTGAATCATCGGACATATCATCAGTGAGACTCCAGAGCACGGACAGCCCATGATACTCATTTAGCGAATCCATGCTTGGAGCGTGGACGCGTGATTAGAATATAGTTACGTATATAAGGAGACTTGTTTCTGTAATAAATGGCTTAGCGTGATTCACATTGAATCGACTGGTTTTGCTAAGTCCTTATCTCGCTCTAACAGGGAATAAACAGGAGGAGTTAGAAACCTGTGTTCGGTCAGGAGATTATGATCTGGTGGCAATTACAGAGACATGGTGGGACAGCTCACATGACTGGAATGTGGTCATGGATAGCTGTGTCCTTCTCAGGAAAGACAGGCCAGCCAGGCATGGTGGTGGACTTGCTCTTCACGTGAGAGAGCAACTAAAATGTATTGAGTACTGTGCAAGGGTGGATTAGGAGTGAGTAGAGAGTCTGTGGGTGAGAATTAAGGGGCAGGCTAATAGGGGTAATACTGGGTGTCTATTACAGGACACCAAATCAGGGTGAGGAAGTTGATGAGGCCTCTACAGACAGCTGAGAGCGGCCTCACAGTTACAGGCTCTGGTTGTCATGGGGGATTTGAACTACCCTGATGTTTGCTGGAAGGACTACTCATCCAGCCAGCCACAGTCCAGGAGGTTCCTCCAGTGCACTGACAATAACTTCCTGATGCAAATGGTGGATGAGCCAACTAAGAGAGGAGCAGTGCTAGATCTCATCCTCACTAACAAGGAGGGTCTGGTTGAAGCAGTAAAGGTTGAGGGCTGCCTTGGTTGCAGCACCCATGAGATGGTAGAGTTCAGGATCTTGTGTGGCAGGAAAAGAATACCAAGCAAAATCGCAAACCTGGACTTCAGTAGGGTGAACTTTAGCCTTTTCAAACAATTGCTAGGGGATATCCCATGGGAAAGGGTACTTGAAGGTAAATAGGCCCAAGACAGTAGGTTAGCATTCAGGTACTGCTTCTTCAAGCTGAAGATCAGAGCATCCCGACACCTAGGAAGTCAAGGAAGGGAGCCAGGAGACCTGCTTGGTTAAACAGGGAACTGCGGGGCAAGCTCAAGTGGAAGAGAAGAGTTTACAGATCATGGAAGGAGGGGCTGGCCACTTGGGAAGAATATAAGGCTGTTATGAGAGGATGTAGGGAGGCAACTAGGAAAGCTAAGGCCTCCTTAGAATTAAACCTGGCGAGAGGGGTCAAGGACAACAGGAAGAGCTTCTTCAAATACATGGCAGCTAAAACTAACAATAGAGGCAATATAGGCCCACTGATCAACGGGATGGGTGCCCTGGTGACAGAAGATACAGAGAAGGCAGAGTTACTGAATGCCTTCTTTGTCTCTGTCTACACTGCTGGAGTCTGTCCTGAGGAGCCCCTTAATCCTGAGGCCCCAGAGGAAGTAACGACAATGGAGGATTTTTACCTTGGTTGATGAGGACAGGGTTAGAGAGCAATTAAGCAATCTGGATATCCATAAATCCAGAGGTCCAGATGGGTTACACCCACAGATGCTGAGGGAGCTGGCTGAAGTCATTGCCAGGCCACTATCCATCATCTTTGGTAAGTCGTGGGGAATGGGAGAGGTGCTTGAGGACTGGAGGAAAGCAAATATCACTCCAGCTTTCAAAAAGGGAAAGAAGCAGGACTCGGGTAACTATAGACCGGTCGGCCTCACCTCCATCCCTGGAAAGGTGATGGAACAACTTATCCTTGGTGCCATCTCAAGGCATATCAAGGATAAAAGGGTCATTAGGGGCAGTCAGCATGGCTTCATCAAGGGGAAGTCATGCCTAACCAACCTCATAGCCTTTTATGAGGACATAACAAGGTGGATAGATGATGGCAAAGCAGTGGATGTAGTCTACCTTGATTTCAGTAAAGCATTTGACACAGTCTCCCACAGCATCCTTGCTGCTAAACTGAGGAAGTGTGGTCTGGATGATCGAGTAGTGAGGTGGACTGCAAACTGGCTGAAGGAAATAAGCCAGAGAGTTGTGGTCAATGGGACAGAGTCTAGTTGGAGGCCTGTATCTAGTGGAGTCCCACAAGGGTCAGTACTGGGACCAGTACTATTCAATATATTCATCAGTTACTTGGATGAGGGAATAGAGTGCACTGTCAGCAAGTTCAGTGATGACACAGAACTGGGAGGAGTGGCTGACATGCCAGAAGGCTGTGCTGCCATCCAGCGAGACCTAGACAGGCTGGAGAGTTGGGTGGGGAAAAATTTAATGAAATATAACAAGGACAAGTGTAGAATCTTGCATCTGGGCAGGAACAACTCCAGGTTCCAGTATAAGTTGGGGAATGACCTATTAGAGAGCAGTGTAGGGGAAAGGGACCTGGGGTCCTGGTGGACAGCAGGATGACCATGAGCGAGCACTGTGCCTTTGTGGCCAAGAAGGCCAATGGCATCCTGGGGTGTATTAAAAGGGGGGTGGTTAGTAGGTGGAGAGAGATTCTCCTTCCCGTCTACTCTGCCCTGGTGATACCACATCTGGAATATTGTGTCCAGTTCTGGGCCCCTCAGTTCAAGAAGGACAGGGAACTGCTGGAGAGAGTCCAGCGCAGGGCAACGAAGATGATAAACGGGGTGGAGCATTTCCTGTATGAGGAAAGGCTGAGTGAGCTGGGTCTCTTTAGTTTGGAGGAGACTGAGGGGTGACCTCATTAGTGTTTATAAATATATAAAGGGTGAGTGTCACGAGGATGGAGCCAGGCTCTTCTTGGTGTTAACCAATGATAGGACAAGGGGCAATGGGTACAAACTGGAACACAGGAGGTTCCACTTAAATACGAGAAGAAACTTTTTCACAGTGACGGTGACAGAGCACTGGAACAGGCTGTCCAGGGAGGTTGTTAAGTCTCCTTCTCTGGAGACATTCGAAACCCGCCTGGACACATTCCTATGTAACCTCATCTAGGTGTTCCTGCTTCAGCGGGGCTGTCCTGGTGTTGTGACACACCCCACACCCACCCCCATTTTGGGCTGAAGCAGGGGGGAAGCAATGGAAGGAACTGGCCCGAGTCAGGTGGCCACGAACTGACCAATAGGGGTATTCCATCCCATTCACGATTTCCTGCATATAAAAGTAGAGCACGTGGACTGGCTTGCTCTCTTTTTGCATCGGCTGCTCAGGCATTGGTTGTTTTTCATCGGACTGCTTTCCTTCATTCTGCTGTTCCTGCAAGCTGAAGTCTCGTGCTGTTTCCGGTTCAACTGTGGGATCCTGCTGGACTTCAGGACTGGTTTTACAATATTTGTTTGTGTTATTTTTCTCTGTGTTCGTTTTCCTAGTCTTAGTAAACGCTTTCAAGTTTCCCAATTATCTTTTCCTTTACTTTTCTCTTTTCCTGTCCTCCCCAAATCCTAGTGAGAAGGAGGGGGAAGGAGAGAGGGGAGGGGGCCTGAAGGGGGAAAAAGGGTGAAGGGAAACCATCTGCCATGGTTTTGATTGTCTCCCCACGATCAAACCACAACAGGGGGGATTGGACTAGATGAGCTTTTGAGGTCCCTTCCAATCCCTAACATTCTGTGATACAATGCACTGTGAACCTGCTCATCCCACAGTTGGACAATTTCTCCAGAAGGATGCTATGAGGGACAGTATCAAAAGCCTTATTAAAATCCAGACAAACTACATCCGCTGCCTTCCCATCATCTACTAGGCAGGTGACCTTAGCATAGGATAATAAATTAGTTGGACAGGACTTTTCCTTTGTGAACCCATGCTGACTGTGCGTGATGATTGCATTGTCCTTCAAATGCCTTTCAATTGTACCCAGAAGAATCTTCTCCACAATTTTTCCAGGTACTGAGGTTAGACTAACAGGTCTGTCATTTCCTGGGTCTCCCCTCACTTCTTTCTTGGAAGTTGGAATAACATTGGCTAGTTTCCAGACAACAGGGACCTCCCCAGACTCCCAAGACCTTTGGCAGATGATTGAGAGGGGGTCCTACTGTAACATCTGCTAACCATTCCACAAATGGAAAGTCATTCTTCTCACACTTGTCCTCTGACTTAGAGGACCAGGCATCCCAAGGTCTATCAGTGTTATTAAGGACTGAGGCAAAAAAAGCATTGAATGTCTTCACTTTTTCTTCATGCCTATTAGTCAGATAACCATCTTCAATAAATATCTGTCAAATGTTTTCTTTAGACCTCCTCTTGCTACTAACATACTTTAAAAAGCCCTTGTTATATGAAACAACACTAACCAGTTTCAACTCTAGCTGAGCTTTTGCCTTTCATGTCTTCTCACTGCATATGTGAACCAGAGCTCTGTACTCTTCCTGTGAAGCCTGACCTTGCTTCCAGAAATCATACAATTTCTTTTTCCTCTTGAGCTCCACAAGGAGTTCCCTGTTCAACCAAGCTGGTCTTCTGCCCCTCTTGCTCGACTTAGGACACAAGGTAATGTCCTGCACCTGTGCTTTTAAAGGTGGTTCTTAAAGACTGACTAGCACTTGTGGATTCCTAAGACCTCAAAAGCAGATTCCCAGGGTACTTTGCTAACTAGGTCCCTGAAGAGCTTAAAGTTTGCTCTCCTGAAGTCCAGGGTAGCAACTCTGCTGAACTTCTTCGTCATTACAATGAAAATTTTAAACTCAGCCATTTCACAATCACTGTGGCCAAGACAGTCACCTACCATCACATCCCCCACAAGTCCTCTATTCACAAACAACAAATCTAGGAGGGCATTTTTCCTTGTTGGCTCACTGAGTACTTGTGACAAGAAGTTATCTCCTACAGTCCTCAAGAATTTAGAAGACCTGCTCATGGTATTCCTAGTTGATGCCTGGGAAGTTGACATCTCCCAGAAGGACCAGGTTTACTGATCCAAAGATGTCTGCTAATTGCCTATAAAGTAAGTCATTGGTGCTTACATGCCGGCTGGGCAATTGGTAGTAGACATCCACTACAATATCTGGTTTTTTTCCATCACCCTGTGGTGGATGCACTCCACACCCCCTCCCCCACCCAAACCAGCAGCAGTTTGGTACAGACTCCAAAGGAAGTAGAAGCCTGAGCTGCAGCTGGGTGTCGAGGGTTTAGATTGCAGGGTGACAATAAAACCCTGGCAGATGTATTGTTAACCTCCTCTCCCCCCACTTTCCCCCTCTTTGCCCCTCCCTCTCCCCCCTTCCCACTAAGGACAGGCGATCGGGAGGGAAAGAAGGACAGAGAGAAGAGAGTTGGAAAAATTAAAGATGTTTTACTAATGCTACTAATAAGAATAGAGAAAATAATACAAAATATACAAAACCAATCTTGAAAGTCTCAGCAACTGCAGAGCCAGCACCCAAAGTCCTGGATTAGACTCTGCAGCCAACCGGAACTGGATTCAGTCTCTCACTAGGCCTCAGTTCGCAGGGACGACCAGCCAGATCCTCTCCTAAGGTCGGCCATAAGCAGAAGGGAAAAAGGGAAAAAGGGACGAGATCCTCGTGATCTCCCACTTTTATATGAAGTATTCACGTGAATGGAATGTTATACACAGTTGGTCAGTTTCTTAGTCACTTGTTTCTCGTCGCCCCTCTCGCGAGATGTCCATCCATGCTTATCAATATGTTTGCATTCCATTGCTAGGTTTACCAAAACATGGGTCTGGTTCTCCAGGAAAATGCAGTTAATATGAAGGCTTTAGCTGACAGGCAAAATTCACTGAAAGAGAAACTTGTTTTTTAGCAAAACCAGGACACTGGGCCAGTTGCTTTTCTTCCATTGCTGTAGCCACCCCCACAAGGCATTTGCTACCATCCATGAGTCAGTATAGAGATAAAGTATTGGCCACTTCTCTCGTTCAGCAATGTCCAAAGCCAGCTGGATGGCTTTCACTTCTGCAAACTGACTCGATTCACCTTGTCCTTCAGTGGCTTCTGTAACTTGTCGTGTGGGACTCCACACAGCAGCTTTCCACCTTCGATGTTTTCCTACCAGACGACAGGATCCATCTGTGAACAGTGCATACTGCTTATCAGTCTCTGAAAGGGTATTATACGGTGGTGCTTCTTCAGCACGTTTTACTTCCTCATCATCTGGAGACATCCCAAAGTCTTTGCTTTCTGGCCAGTCTGTAATCACTTCTAAGATTCCTGGGCGATTGGGACTTCCAATTCGAGCTCGTTGCGTGATCAATGCAATCCATTTACTCCACGTAACTTCGGTTGCATGATGTGGAGAGGGAACCGTCCCTTTGAACATCCAGCTCAGCACCGGCAGTCGAGGTGCTAGGAGGAGCTGTGCTTCAGTACCGATCACTTCTGAAGCAGCTCGAACTCCTTCGTATGCTGCTAGTATCTCTTTTTCAGTTGGAGTATAGTTGGCCTCAGATCCTTTGTATCCTCGACTCCAAAAACCTAAGGGTCGACCTCGGGTTTCTCCTGGTGCTTTCTGCCAGAGGCTCCAGGTAAGTCCATTATCTCTGGCTGCGGTGTAGAGCACATTTTTAACATCTAGTCCAGTCCGAACTGGTCCAAGGGCCACCGCATGAGTTATCTCACGCTTAATTTGTTCAAAGGCTTGTCGTTGTTCAGGGCCCCACTCAAATTGGTTCTTTTTACGAGTCACTCGATAGAGAGGGCTCACAATGTGGCTGTAGTCAGGGATATGCATTCTCCAAAAACCTACAACGCCCAAGAAAGTCTGTGTCTCCTTTTTATTAGTAGGTGGAGACATTGCTGCAATTTTGTTGATCACATCCATTGGGATCTGACGACGGCCATCTTGCCATTTTATTCCTAAAAACTGGATCTCTCGTGCAGGTCCCTTGACCTTGCTTCGTTTTATGGCAAAACCAGCATCCAAAAGAATCTGAATTACTCTCTCACCTTTCTCGAAGACTTCTGTCGCTGTGTCGCCCCATACGATGATGTCATCAATATATTGCAAGTGTTCTGGAGCTTTACCTTGCTCCAGCGTGGTCTGGATCAGTCCGTGGCAGATGGTAGGACTGTGTTTCCACCCCTGGGGCAAGCGATTCCACGTGTACTGGATGCCTCTCCAGGTGAAAGCAAACTGCGGCCTGCACTCTGCTGCTACAGGAATAGAGAAAAATGCATTAGCAATGTCAATTGTAGCATACCACATAGCTGCCTTTGACTCCAGTTCAAATTGCAGTTCTAGCATGTCAGGCACAGCAGCACTCAGTGGTGGCGTAACTTCATTCAGGCCACGATAGTCCACAGTTAGTCTCCACTCGTCACTAGACTTACGCACTGGCCAGATTGGGCTGTTAAAAGGTGAGCGAGTCTTACTGATCACACCCTGGCTTTCCAATTGACGGATCAACTTCTGGATAGGAATCAAAGAGTCTCGATTGGTGCGATATTGCCGGCGATGCACCGTCGTGGTAGCAATTGGCACCTGCTGATCGTCAACCATCAGCAATCCTACAACAGAAGGATCATCTGAAAGACCAGGCAAATCAGACAGCTGTTCAATTTTCTCAGTGTCCACAGCTGCTATACCAAATGCCCACCTATACCCTTTTGGGTCCTTAAAATACCCTCTCTTGAGGTAGTCTATGCCAAGGATGCACGGAGCATCTGGACCAGTCACAATGGGATGCTTTTGCCAGTTTTTTCCAGTTAGGCTCATTTCAGCCTCTACAACAGTCAGTTCCTGGGATCCCCCAGTCACTCCAAAAATATTGATGGATTGCGTTCCTTTATAATTAGAAGGAATTATTGTGCACTGAGCACCAGTGTCCACTAAAGCTTTGTACTCCTGGGGGTGTGTTGTACCAGGCCATCGTATTTGTACAGTCCAATAAACTCTGTTATCCCTTTCCTCCACCTGGTTGGAGGCAGGGCACCTCTAATTTCTGTTTTGCACAGTCTCTGGGTGTGAATTAGAGGTTCCTTCAAGAGCATCAGAATCTCTTCTGCTCCTTTTGTAAACTGGAGCAGCCACCTTCCTAGGAGTTTTTCCTTTTATCTCACGTACTCGTGCTTGAAGTTCTGAGGTAGGTCTTCCATGCCACTTATTCATGTTTTCTCCCTGCTCATGTAGGAAGAACCACAGTGAACCTCTTTTTGTGGGCTGCCTCTGTCCTCTCTCTCGAGACGGGAAACGCCTTTTCCTAATAGCTGAAACATAGGTTTGTGCAGGTCGTGAATGGTATGTGTCTTCTCTGATTTCTTTGATTTCTTGCAATAGCTTTTCAAACCGGTCATCAGATTTTTCACACAGTTTCTCTACAGCAGAGACACAAGCCCGTAGAGAACCAGCAAGGCTGTCCTCAAAGTCCCGGAGCTGCTCAATCACTTCAGTAATTTCTTGTGCACCTCCAGCTGACCAGACCATTCCTGCCAATGACTTAGCATATGCAGGTGGTGCACTTTGTACAAATCTGCGCCACAGAGGTCGTGTACAATTGATTCTATCTGGGTCTGTCCCCTCTTGGCTGTTTGGTCCAAAATAAATGATCTCTCGCACAGCTAATTCTCTCAGGAACTGAATACCTCTCTCCATAGTATTCCATTTCCCTAACTTGGATATACAATCTTCCTTGTAGGGAAATCTTACTTTCATAGCTGCCAGGAGTCGGGTCCAGAGAGTAGTGGCATTAGACTCTCTTGAAATTGCCCTATCAATGGTAGAATCTCTTGACAGAGATCCCAGCTGCCTGGCTTCACCACCTTCCAATTCAATTGTTCCTGCCCCATTGTCCCAGCATCGGAGCAGCCAGGTTAAAATATTCTCGCCTTCACGACGACTAAAGTCTTTTCGCAGATCTCTCAGCTCACCTGGAGAGAAGGACCGAGTGATGGTCACTTCATCTCCTCCCTGTCCTGATGATGATGCCCCTTGGGTTGATGTTGGCCCTGTGTCATCATCTGCTGCACGGGTAGTCTTTCTAGTGACTTTCTTACAACCGGCAACTGATGCTGATATGGGTTTACCATCATTTGATTCATTTCCAGAGCCTGAATGACTGTCACAGTGGTTACTGTGATTACAGCAGCAACAGTGCCCAGTGTGTGAAGAAAGGGGGGCTGCCTTATCCTGTGAGGCTGGAGAAGTAACGTTATCATTAGCGGCCTTGGAACTCAGCGTAGGAGCTGTACCTTCAGCCTCTGAAACCGCCGTTGGCGGGGGGGGCAGCAGCTGCAGCTTTTGCTGTTTTGCTCTTTCTCGAGCGGCCAGGAGAGCTTTTTGCTAAAGCTTCCGAAGACGCACCGCAAATCTCAGGACAACAAAGAGACGCAAACCTCCTGTTGAACGCCATTTCTCTTAACAGAAGCACAAACTGACACACATTCAGCAAACCAGATAACACTATCACAGTTCTATCAAAACTCCAAGGATATTCAAAATTCTCTAAAACATTTGCAAACTCTCCTAGCGAAAAAATGAAGGTATTGTTAGTCAGCCTTTCTAAAGATTCGCTTGACCAATTAGCAAACACAGAGCCGTTCTGCTCTTTAATCTCTCCTGGAGGCATTTCAAGGTAAAGCAGAAGCGAGTAGAAATTCATTAGCGGCTGCAGTACAATGAAATAAACCAGTGACAAACCACACAGTATCATCATGATCATTGTCCAGTTCCTTGTTGTTATATAATGAATACTCCGATTTAAAAAGAAAGCCCAACACAGATATGGAATCAGTGAGCACAATGTAGAAAACAACTGATACAACTTATGCCATAACATCTTTAAATCAGTGTAATTCACTTTGCCTTAATACCACTAAATAATATCCAAAGCAAACAGACACGCGAGTATCACAACTCTATGAGTTGGCACCGTGCCAAGAAAACTGAAAGGTACGTCAGAGCAGCAGAAAAGCCAAAAATCTTCAAATTTACCCCTTTCTCTTGCCCCACGTTGGGCGCCAATTATCTGTCGAGGGTTTAGATTGCAGGGTGACAATAAAACCCTGGCAGATGTATTGTTAACCTCCTCTCCCCCCACTTTCCCCCTCTTTGCCCCTCCCTCTCCCCCCTTCCCACTAAGGACAGGCGATCGGGAGGGAAAGAAGGACAGAGAGAAGAGAGTTGGAAAAATTAAAGATGTTTTACTAATGCTACTAATAAGAATAGAGAAAATAATACAAAATATACAAAACCAATCTTGAAAGTCTCAGCAACTGCAGAGCCAGCACCCAAAGTCCTGGATTAGACTCTGCAGCCAACCGGAACTGGATTCAGTCTCTCACTAGGCCTCAGTTCGCAGGGACGACCAGCCAGATCCTCTCCTAAGGTCGGCCATAAGCAGAAGGGAAAAAGGGAAAAAGGGACGAGATCCTCGTGATCTCCCACTTTTATATGAAGTATTCACGTGAATGGAATGTTATACACAGTTGGTCAGTTTCTTAGTCACTTGTTTCTCGTCGCCCCTCTCGCGAGATGTCCATCCATGCTTATCAATATGTTTGCATTCCATTGCTAGGTTTACCAAAACATGGGTCTGGTTCTCCAGGAAAATGCAGTTAATATGAAGGCTTTAGCTGACAGGCAAAATTCACTGAAAGAGAAACTTGTTTTTTAGCAAAACCAGGACACTGGGCCAAGAACTCCTTTAGGAAACCCACAAGGAAGCAGAACAGCACACTCAACACTGATAATTTGTGGGTGCAAGGAGTCTCATGCATACCTTTCCTACTTTATAATGTCTTCAAGGCCAACATGAAGCAATTGTGGACACCTGTGAGATAAGGCCTGTTCTGCACTTTGCTGGGATTCATTAAGACAAAAAACCACCTTCAAGGCTATGGACTGTAAACAATATCTAGAGCTAAACAAAACAAAGTCCCATCTGAGGTCACTGAAAAGGATCCAATGAGAAGCAAAAAGACCCCAAACTGAAACATTGCTATTGGACTGAATCATGGTGTGAGGCGTGGGTAAATAGTCTTGTAAGGGTATAAAAACACAGGGATTTCTGTGCTTGACTGGGACCTCTGTGAAGGTGCCCAGCTTGAGCCAATCCTGCTGCTGTGCTACTCCATTAAAGTATTTATTTCTTTGATGCCTGAGAGTTTGCTTTGAGAGACCTAGGATCCAGACTTCAGAGTGATCTGACACCAGGCCCCTGGAGAGGAGGTAAGCATGTTGAGATGCAGAATGATGAAACTTTGAAATCCTAGCCATGCTATATAAAGAATCAGGTGTGCACATATAATCCTTTGGTCATAAATGCATATAATCTCTTACCTGTTTTCCCTTACCATCTATGTCTCTTAGACATGATCAAGTCTGGGACTAAGTTTAGATCCAGCCACACCTAGACTCCTCTCTGAGAACGAGTTTAGAAAGCAAGGGGGATCTATTCTGAACCTTGTGACTCAATGGGAGGGCTTCCCTCTACCCTTTCACATCTCTTGTCCCCATAGAAATCACTCTAAAACAACTCTACTCAATTCTGCTTGGCATATTTCCTCCATGCAGTAAGTAATAGAGTGAACCTTGCCATCACACTCTGTTAAGTCACACTTTTCTTCAAGTGATCTAAACATTGCTCTGCAGTACGCAAGACCCTAAATCACTCATCTGTAACAAATTTGCATAGTTGTTGGGATGGCAGGTGGTATCACTGATTACTTACAGAGGCATGGGATGAGTCTGAGTCCCAAGTTCTCAGAGGAATGGGCTCGTGATAATTGGCATGATTGGAAAGCTGTGGAAGAACAGCTAAAGGTGGCCAGAGGCTGTATAAAGGATTGAAAGAGAAAGGGAATTATTTGCAAAATGTTAAGTACCTGCGTAGAAGCTGCTTTTCAGGAAAGAAAAACTCTAAATAGAGGGAAAAAAAATCTGAGGGAGGAAACAGAAGGTAGAAAAGCTGCTGGATTATTTTTGTTGTTAAAAATTGAACAGCTGCAGAAACAGTTACAGGAAGAAAAGGAGAAGAAACAATAGTTAGAGGAAAGGGCAAGAGCAGAGTTGTGCATCTGAGGAGGAATAACCCCAGGCACCAGTACAGGTTATGGGCTGACCTGCTGGAAAGCAGCGCTGCAGAGAAGAACTTGGGAGTTCTGGTGGACGACAGGTTGACTATGAGTCAACAATGTGCCCTTGTGGCCAAGAAGGCTAATGGTATCCTGGGGTGCATTAAGAAGAGTGTGACTGTCACTGTTTACTGCAGGGTGACAATAAACTGTGGCAGATGCTCTCTGTTAACCCTCTGCCCTCTCCAGTTAGGAAAGGTAATAGGAGGAAAAGGGAGAGAAACTTGAAAGTTGGAAAAATTTAAAATGCTTTACTAATGCTACTAATAAATAGAGAAAATAATACAAAATATACAAAACCAATCTTGAATTTCCTGAGATAGTGCAGCGCTGCCAGAGGCAGAGCTTGTGTGGCTCAAGTGGCTGCAGGGCAGGCACCCAGAAGTCCTGGGCTGGACTCCACAGTAAAATGGAACTGGATTCAGGGATGCAGGGTCTGGAACCAGGCCTTGGATCACAGGCATGACAGACAGGGTCCTCTTCAGATACTGGCCATGGTCGAAGAGAATGAGACCCTAGTGATCTCCCATTTTTATAGGATGTATGACATGTACGGGATAGAATACTTAGTTGGTCAGTTTTAGTCACCTGTTCTGTCTGCCCCTCCTTGCAAATACACTCCTCTCACTTACGAGACGTGCAAAATTTTATCAGTAACCTTGGCTGCCATAGCAATAAGTCTAAACCTGGGCCTCTTCTGCATACCATTGCTAACCTTATCAGCTCCGGAGCAAACAGTGTCTCAAAAAACATGCAGCTAAATTAAGAAAAGTGCAGTTACTTAGAAGAACTTAGCTGAAAGGAAAATTCACTAAAAGAGAACTGGTCTTGTTTTTGACAAAACCAGGACAGTGACCAGCAGGTCGAGGGAGGATATCTTCCTCCTCTATTCTGTCCTGGTGAGGTTGCATCTGCAGTACTGCATCCAGTTCTGAGCTCCCCAGTTTAAGAAGGATAAGGAATTACTAGAGGGAAACCAGTGGCGGGCTACAAAGATTATTAGGGACCTAGAGCACCTTTCTTTTGAGGAGAGATTGAAAAAGCTGGGTCTGTTCAGCCTGGAGAAGAGAAGGCTGAGAGGGGATCTCATAAATGTTTATAAATATCTGGAGGGTGGATGGGACCAGACTCCTTTCAGTGGTGCCCAATGGTAGGATGAGGGTCAATGGGCACAGACTGAAGCATAGGAGGTTCCATCTGAATGTGAAGAAAAACTTCTTTACTTTGAAGGTGACAGAGCACTGAAACAGGCTGCCCAGAAAGGTTGTGGAGTCTCCTTCTCTGGAGACATTCAAAACCCACCTGGACACATTCCTGTACAGTCTTCTCTAGGTGTACCTGCTTTAGCAGGTGGATTGGACTAGATGATCTCCAGAAGTCCCTTCCAACCCTAACAATTCTGTGAAAAAATTGAAAGGAAGGAGTGTATTTCAACTCCTCTGGTACCTGCTCAAGGAAGGAGTGTCAGCCATTTCCTACTCCTGAGGGAGGAATTGCAGGGCATGAATGCAAAAAAAACAAGCAAGGACCAGAAGGTAACTGGGCCTACCTGTCTGGAAGGTAGAGGCTTATCAGTGGATAAATGATGATGGCCCATACATTTTAATTCCAGTTGGCTCTCGAGGACAATTGGTGAAATTCTTAATAGACATGGGAGCACAAATTTCAATATTAGCACAACAAGATGCTGAAAGGCCGTGGGTACGTTCTGGACACCAAAGAGTTAAGATTACCGGTGTTAATGGAGGGAGTGTTGTGTGTCAAACTGCTAAGATTAATTTATGGCTTCTGGGAGAGAAGGATGCGTCATCTACTTGCTTTACAATCAAAGACCGTAATGAAAATATCTTGGGTTTTGATGTTTTGAACGGATGGACCTGGCACCTACCAAATGGCAGTGTGTGGTCCTTTGGTTCAACTGTTGACCCTAACCCTGATAAAAACTGGGAGGCTACAGTGTGTGTACTACACATAGGCCCTGTTCTCCTTGATTCTAAGATTACTAGGGTACCACAGTATCCTTTTTTTGCTGTGACACGAAATGGAATCTCTGAGGTAATAGCAGACTTGGAAAACCAGCATATTATCTCCAGGACCCACTCCCCATACAATTCACCAGTCTCACCAGTTCAGAAACCAGAGGGGAGGTGGCACCTAACAATTTATTATCGGCACCTGAATGTTAATACAGCCCTGTTAACGGCTGCTGTACGAAATATTGCAGACTTAACAGTTACTTTGCAAGCAGCTGCATACCCATGGATAGAGGCACTAGATGAAAAAGATGGGTTCTTTATGGTTTCTTTGCAGGAAAAGGATAAAGAGAAATTTGCTTTTATTCTGGAAGGCATACAGTACACCTTTAACAGACTACCACTGTGTACACATACACAGGCATGTCGCAAGAAGAGCCAGAGGCCACGAATGCATTTGCAAAGAGCAAGTTTTATTTTAGTTACCTCTCTACTGGGGGATCTCCGAAATCACACCTAAGCTCCCAGGAAGAGGTGACACAAGCAGGGACGCAGGCGCTGGTAAGTTCAGCCCTGCTGGAAGATCACTGGGCCTGCTGAGCTCGCCTGTATTTCAAGGCTTCAGGCAGGCGCAGCCTCCCGCTCTTTCTCACAACAAAGCAGGAATCTCAGACGTAGTGATAAGGTGCCTAGAGTTTCTCACAGGCCTATGTTATCTAACACAGAGGTTCTACTCATCAAGCACACAAGGTCAGTAAAACAATTAGTGTGATGTACGTGCTTTTTCTACAGACAGGTGCAAGTCACTTGAGCGTATTTACAATTAACTAACCTCCTCGCCAAATCTTCTGCTATATCCCCATACAACCATAGTGATATAAACATTCATCCACAATTGCTCATGCTGCACTTGCTGAACTTTTACAGACAATCACCCTCCATCAAGATTTAAAACTGTACCAATATACAGATGATATTTTAATTGGAGGGACTACCCCTGAAAAGGCGAAGGAAGCAGCAGCAGTTTTGAAAGCTCTACATTAAGCAAATATTGAGATTCCATCTGAAAAATGTTAAGGATGAAGTAAAGAAGTAAAATTTTTAGGTACCTGGTGGATTACAAGTAGTGAGACCATTCCACTGGATACCCTAAATGACATGGAGCAATGACAGATGTCTCAATCTAGGAAAGAATGACAACAGTTAATAGGAACTTTAGGATACTGAAGAAAGCATGTGCCTGGATTTTCTGTCATTGCTTGCCCGTTGTACTCACTCTTACTGAAAGGCAAATCATGGGAGTGGAGATTAGAACATGAAGAGGCAGTCAAAACCTTAATACAGGAATTAAAAATGTATCAGTCATTGGGGCCAGTACACATAGTGCACAAGAGCTCTCGATCCCCAAGTGTAAGAAATTGGGTAAGGAAGGCAAGAGGCTGGCATGGCTGAGTCAAGACCTGCTGAAGGGTAAGAAGGAAAAGCACAGGCAGTGGAAGCAGGTATCCTGGGAAGAATATAGGGATGTTATATGGTTGTGTAGGGATGGGGTAGGAAGTCAAAGGCACAGCTGGAGCTGAGCTTGGCAAGGGATGCAAAAAATAACAAGAAGGGCTTCTACAGGTATGTCAACCAGAAAAGGAAGGTCAAAGAAAGTGTAGCCCCCATGAGGAAAAACTGGTAATGACAGATGAGGAGGAGGCTGAGGTACTCAACAACTTTGCCTCAGTCTTCACGGGCAAGCTCTCTTCCCACACCTCTCGAGTGGTGGTCAATGTCTGGATGGACAAGTGGTGTCCCTCAGGGGTCTGTACTGGGACATCTTCATCAATGACATAGACAGTGGAATTGAGTGCACCTTCAGCAAGTTTGTGGATGACACTGAGCTGAGTGGTGAGGCTGACATGCCTGAGGGATGGGATGCCATCCAGAGGGACCTGGTCAGGCTTGAGAAGTGGGCCCATGTGAACCTCATGAGGTTCAACAAGGCCAAGTACAAGGTCCTGCACCTGGGTCAGGGCAACCCCCAGTATCAATACAGGCTGGTGGATGAAAGTATTGAGAGCAGTCCTCTGGAGAAGGACTTGAGGGTACTGGTGGATGAAAGACTGGACATGAGGCGGCAATGTGTACTTGCAGCCCAGAAGGCCAATCATATCTTGGACTGCATCAAAAGAAGCATGGCCAACAGATCTAGGGACATGATTCTGCCCCTCTACTCTGGAGTACTGCGTCCAGCTCTGGAGCCCTCAGTACACGAAAGACATGGACCTGTTGGAGAGGGTCCAGAGGAGGGCCACAAAAATGATCAGAGGGATGGAACACCTCTCATACGAGGAAAGGCTGAGAGAGTTTGGTTGTTCAGCTTGGAAAAGAGAAGGCCCGTTGAGTCAAGGACTCTCTTGGTGCACCTCGGAGATTTCTCTGGAGAGACTCCTCATCTCAGTCGGATCGCTGTGGGGACAAACAAGGACCTCTGATAAGAAGGCATTATTTTCTGAAAGTTGGAACCGGTCAGGTGGTTGTGAACTATCCATAAGTTGTGATAAAGAATTCTTATGCAGGATAGCATATACCAGGTTGCTACCACCTTAAAGGTATCCTTTGGTTACTTCGTTTTCTGGAATCTAATGGTTTGGATATTCTTTGGATTTGTTTGTGTGGAAAAACTTCAGATATTGGTTATTCTATTACTTTGTTATGGTGTAAAGCTGGCTCTGTATATAGCTGTAAAACATATTGTAGTTTTGTTTAATTCTTAGATACACTTTGGTTTTGGTTGTGCACTTTAATACCTAAAGATATAGTAGAAGCTGATGTGGCTTTAACTTGTGAGAAGTGTGGGTGTTATGAACCAATCTATGTTGTCCTAATTGTAGTTCTGAGTGTTGTATAGATTTGAGCTGTGTGCCTGAATTGTTTTGTGTTAATTGTAAGTTTCGGAGAGAGTGGGATAAACTTGGAGTACAAATTGTGAGGATTGTATGTCATGGGTAGCTTTTAGTATTATCCATGGAGTATAGATATATGTATTAATAGTCCTAGTTTGAATTTGTAATAAGATTAGCTGTGGTGTTCTGTATGAAGCATAATGGGAGGACAGCATAGTACTGGTATTCTGAAGAGAGCCTGTTAGGGTGTATTTTAGCTCATAGGAAAGACATTGGGGAACCACCTAGTGATAATGTGAATAGAGATACCTTGATGAAATACTATAATCAGTGGCCATTGTATAAATTAGAGGATGAGGAAAAGTGGCCTCTTAATGAAACTTTGAGTTATGGTGCTTTAATGTTATTCTTGAAGAGAGAAGGAAAATGCAGTCAAGTTATGTGTGCTGATACATTTTTCACTTTGCGAAAACACCCAAAGTAGAAGAAAGAATGTGGTGTTAACTTGCTACCACAGAATCCATCTGTGTTTATATTAAAAAGAGAGCAGAATAAAGCGCAGGGAAGGCTGAAATAATGCTGTTCAGCGTGTAGAATAAGACAGAAAAACTACCCTGATGAGAGGGGAGGATGAGATAAAAGATCGTGTCTCCGGGAGGGAGGGGTAGAACTGAAGATTATGTGCCTTCACCTTCCAAGGTGGCAGATGATGAAGCTTCAGAGAGAGAAGAGGAAAACAGAGAAAAGAAGCTGAGTTTATAGTTGATACTAGAACATCTTATTCAGTTTTGAATGAGGATTTGATACCATTAGATAAAGATTTTGTAACGGTAGTGGAAGCTACTGGCCAACAAGAGAAAACTTTCTTTTACAGCCAATCAAATATAAATTGGGAAAACAAATCGGAATTCATAAGTTCTTATATATGCCTGGGTCTCTGAAACTGTTTGTCGAGGGTTTTGATTGCGGGGTGACAATAAAACTGTGGCAGATGTATTGTTAACCCCCTCTCCCCCCTTCCCAATAAGGACAGGCGATCGGGAGGAAAAGAAGGACAGAGAGAAGAGAGTTGGAAAAATTAAAAAATGTTTTACTAATGCTACTAATAAGAATAGAGAAAATCATACAAAATATACAAAACCAATCTTGAAAGGCTCAGCAACTGCAGAGCCGGCACCCGAAATCCTGGATTAGACTCTGCAGCCAACCGGAGCTGGATTCGGTCTCCCACTAGGCCTCAGTTCGCAGGGACGACTAGCAAGGTCCTCTCCTAATGTTGGTCATAAGCAAAAGGGAAAAGAAGGGAAAAGGGACGAGATCCCCGTGATCTCCCACTTTTATATGAAGTATTAACGTGAATGGGATGTTATATTCAGTTGGTCAGTTCCTTGGTCACCTGTTTCTCATTGCCCCTCTCGCGAGATGTGCGTCAATTGTTATCAATAACCTCGCTTTCCATTGCTATGTTTGCCAAAACATGTATCTGGTTTTCCAGGAAAATGCAGCTAATATGAAAGCTTTAGCTGACAGGCAAATTCACTAAAAGAGAAACTTGTTTTTTAACAAAACCAGGACACTTTTGCTAAGACGAGACCTATTAGAACAATTGAAAGGAATAACAACATTCAAACAAGGTGAAGTGAAATTCAAGATAAAAGAACTGAGATTTTGAATTTGGCAGTGATTCAAACTGACCAGCAAAGCCAAATACCTCAAGAAATATTGGATCAAGTATTACCAGGGGTATGAGTTGCAAAAGTTTCTGGTAAATCAGAGAATGCAGAACCAGTGAAAATTAATTTGAAGCCTTGAGCTGGACCAGTCAAAATCAAACAATATCCTCTGAAATCAGAGGATAGAAAAAAATATATATATATAATCAGTAACTTCCTGCAGTTTGGACTGCTGAAAGAATGCAAGTAAAAAACCCCAGACAATAAAAGCTATAAAGTTAGTTTAGAATGTGAGAGTAATACATAAAATTACACCCAATAGTGGCTAACCCTTACACATTGTTAACCAAATTGAGCCAATCAGAAATAGTTTACTGTGTTGGATTTGAAAAACGCCTTTTCTGTCTTGCATTAGCCAAAGAGAGTCAGAAGCTTTTTGCTTTTGAATAGGAAAATCCCGATACTGGGAGAAAAATTCAATTAACCTGGACAGTGTTACCCCAGGGATTCAAGAACAGCCTTACAATTTTTGGGATCCAGTTAGCATGAGAACTTGAAACTTGAGAAGGTCGTCCAAGAAACAAGACTTTATCTCCTTATATCTCAAAAAAACAAAGATTGTATGTAATGGCTGTAAATTTACTAATTTTCTGGGATTAGGCGAGTATCAAGTTTCCCAACAGAAGGCCCAACTGATACAGTGCTAAGTGACTTATCTGTGATTCGAGATCTCCAGAGGACAGTGAGAGCTGGGGATGGAGTGAAAAGAAGCTATTTGTTGGACACCAGAACCTGCAATGGTAAAAGAGCTCAGGACATTTCTTGAAATGACAGGTTGGTGCAGGCTTGGAATTTATGATTATGGACTTTACTTAAAGCCTTTGTATGAACAGTTAAAAGAAAACACCTCCAAGTTGAATTGGATGGGAGAAGCCAGGAGGTCATTTTCACAACTAAAGAAGGAACTGATGGAAGCCCTAGCCCTGGGTTTCCCAGATGTCACCAAACCATTTTGGTTATACTCCCACAAAAAGCAAAGTATTGCTTTGGGTGTTCTAGCACAGCAATTAAGATCTCATAAACGAGCGGTAGCCTGCTTCCCTAAGCAATTAGACAAAGTGAGCAAAGGCTGGCCTGGGCATCTTTGAGCTGTGGCAGCTGTTGCACTCAATATACAGGAAGCTCACAAGTTCACTATGGGACAGAAAATGACTGTGTTAGAGTCCCATACAGTCACAACAATACTGGAACAAAAGGGTTATCCCCCTCGAGATTCCTGAAAACCAGGAGGTGTTGGTGGAACAAGATGATATGAATATTGTCACTACTAACATTGTCAATCCAGCTTCTTTCCTCAGTGGATCTGTTTCAGAACCTGTGGTCCATGATTGCTTAGAAACAATGGAAGCTGTTTACTCCAGCAGGCTGGATTTAAAGGAACAGCCACTAGAAGATACTGGAGACTCCTGGATCACCGATGGAAGTAGCTTTGTAAAGCAAGGAGTATGTAAAGCTGGGTATGCAGTGACAACTACCCACAAGGTAATCAAAGCTAAACCTTTGCCTCCTAGGACTTCTGCCCAGAAAGCTTCCCTCACACGAGCTTTAGAATTATCCAAAGAGAAGAAGATTAATATTTGGACTGATCCAAAGTATGCTTTTAGAGTGGTGCATCCCCATGGAACCATTTGAAAAGAATGAAGTTTATTAACAGCACAAGGAAAACAGATTAAACATGATACTCCAATTGTTGGAAGCTGTGCTGTTACTAGAAAAGTTGCTATCATGCATTGCAAGGGGCATCAAATAGGAAACACCGATCAGGAAATTGGAAATAAATTGGCAGATTATACTGTGAGACAAGCTGCTGAAAAGACAGAGACAGATATGAAGGTAATGTCTCTGATCCCAGATGGCTGTCTCCTCGAACCAACATCAGTAAACTATGCCTTGCAGTATGTTATGGGAAATTGTATTAGAACACAACAAAACTCATTGGGGAGCTGATGCTCCATACCAAGATTTGATTAAAAGATAAGAGTGAATTTATTTACTATTTGGAAACAAGTGACTCAGCAACGTGAAATATGTCTGGAAAACGTTCTTACTACTGCAAATAAGGTACAAATAGGAACAAATGGAAAAAGGAAATGTACCAGGACAACACTGGCAAATAGATTTCTCCAAACTCCCTAGAAAAAGGGGGGTATTGGTATTTGCTGGTATTAACAGATACCTTCTCAAGTTGGCCAAAGCATTCCCCTGCTGAACTAGTAAAGCCAGAGAAGTAACTAAAGCTTTGTTAAATGAAATCATACCCTGATTTGAGGTACCCACTGTGATGTCCTCTGATAGAGGGCCACATTTTGTTGCACAGGTAGTGCAGCAAGTCAGTAAAGCATTAGAGACTGATTGGCAGTTGCATACTCCCTACAAGCCTTAAGCAAGTGGACAGGTGGAAAAAACGAAACATATAATCAAACAGCAGTTAAATAAAATTTGTTAATAAACTAATGTGAAGTGGAATCAGGCATTACCTTTAGCACTGCTCAGAATTAGAGTCAAACCTCGAGCCAAGGAAAACTGAAGTATTTTCTTTCAAGCCAAGAGATTAATTTTATGTTAAATCTTTTAACAAATGCTTTTACTCCCAGTTGGCCTTTACACAAATCTTTAGTGAAAACTATTATAGCCCAAAAGGAACTAAAAGAAATGTCTCGACAGGTTGAATCCCGAAATGAACTAAAAGAAATGTCTGCACAGATTGAATCTGAGATGGCAAAATATCCCTTGTGGGCATTATTGGTGATAATTATAGTCTTGACAATAGTGATTTTTTTTTTTTTTTGTTACAAACTAAAGACTCTTACATGGTATTGAAATATGACAAATCTTAGAGTTTTGAAGAAATTTGGCATAAGCTTACTTCATACCTACCCAATTTGACCTAGTTAAAGTAGTTGTTTATGTTTGTGACTCTAATTTTAAGGCTAATAATTTTTACTTACATTATGCTAAAATGTTCTATTTGGTACTGCTATTGGGTAACAAATAGCTATGCTGTACTGCAACATGAGATGATAATATTTTTAGATCTATAATGCAAAAGAATTTGCAAGCATATTGAAAAGGGGGGAATTGAAGAGAAGCTGTGAAATTAATGTGTACTGTGATTAAGTTATAAAAGATGTATCCATCATTAACCAATTGACATGATAAATGCTTTCTAACCACCTGCAAAATTAGGGGATATTTTTCAAGTTTTAGATCCTTCTGCATGACAAGAGGGAGACAGAAGACTAAGTAATACATTGTTTAGAAGCAGAGTGCTTAGCTTATGTTTGACTAGTAATTAACAGATGTATTGTAAGAAAGAAACTAATTAATTGTAACTAACTTTATAAATTGTTTCTTAGTATAGTTGTGTTGTATGTTAAACATTTCCAAAAATTGTAATGAATATGCAGTAATTGTGTGAATATAAGCAATGCAAGAGCATCCAGTCATTGGAGCACTTATGGAGGATGATCCCCAGTGTTCCCCAGCGCTGTTAATAAAGAATGCCTGCTTAACGGTATAATTGACTCTGCTGTTAAGTTTATTTCTTTGTTTCACCAAACCAGACAGTAAGCAAACTAATTATTTTGTCATGCACATTTTTTTCCATTCTAGCAAGGATAATATTCATAATGCTTTGTAGATGCTTATGGTTGGTCAACAACTTTTTATTCTCTTTTGAGGGTACTGATGCTGAAGTTAAAAATATAGCCCTGAGCATTTTATTTTTAATATTAGAATCTGTGCCCTATAGGGAATACTCATGCAAATTTTCCTACCGATTTTGCACTATTTGCATGATTACATGTGCCTTACAAAATCCGCTCTCATAAATTTCACAGAAGTATGACATCATCAGTTTTCATAAAAACATCCTTGCTTGGCAAAGAAAGGTTGAAACCAGGGCTTCTATTATTAGTAGTTACCATAACTTATTAATATAACCTCCTGAGTGACCAGCTATATATAAGAGCAAAGAGAAATAATTTAAGGTTTGTGTTTGGGTGTAGAATCCTGAAGGGAAAACATAGCTTTTAGAGCCAAATTTAAAGACTCATAGATGAGGCTCTTACTGAAATATTGTATTACATATGCTGTTTCTGTAAATAAGTTAGCTTTTGTGGGCTAAGTGATTGGTAAGCAAGGGCTGAGGAAACAGTTCATAGATGGAACTTTTAGAAAGACAACATTTGTCTCAAATATCCCTGTCTTTTGGATATTCACTGTTGGTTACATTTTGGGTTTGTTTTTCTCAAGAATAACATTTTTGCTCTTGATGACTGTACTGCTGAGTCACAGAGTTCACATTATGCAACTATTTCACCCTTCTCATAGTCCACAGCATACAAGAAAGTCTTCACCAAATTATTCTTGCAAATCAGATATAAATGCCATCAAAATAACAATTGCTTCAAAATAATAATATTTTTTAATGCTGTGTATTTTGTCCAGCACTTTTTATTTACCAGGTAACATTGACAAAGTCCTGGCATCCAACCCTTTCTTTACAAGAAAAAAACAAAATCAAAACAGAAGTCAAAACCTTTACCCTCTCTAAAACCTACTGTGGTTTTTGGTGACTGAAACTGGAAGTATCTTCTACTCCCTGCTGTCTACAAAGAACTGTAGATGGGGCAGCTACAGTGAGGCTCAGCACTGCTGAGTGCAAGTTCTGCTTGAAGCATCTCAACTCCTCCACTTAGTATTCCTGTGGGATTTGTGGGTTTAGCCACTTGCCATTCAAATGAGATCAAGGAAGGAGGATTTTATTATATGTCCATTAAAATGCGGGGAAGAAACTTAGAGTGTTTTGTGGGATATTTTTTCCTGCCAAGTAAGAAAAGGACAATGCTTGACATGTGTAGTGACAGGGCTCATCTTGGGGGGGATGGGGTTGTCGCCAGCCTGGCTAGAAGGTGAAGTCAGAGACAAGAGAGACAAAAGGAATCCTATAAGAAGGTACCAGCCAATGAGCAATTGCTGACACTCGTGTGCAGAGCGCGTGGACAGTGCATGCAGCCAATCAGTTACTGTATAGAGCGTGCTGTAACCAATCATATTGTTGGAAGGCGCATGGACAGGGCAGCTTATGGTATAAAGCTAGCTCGGTTGGACAATAAAGTTGAACACTGTGAGCATCATATTGGTGTGTCAGGTTCCGTCTCTCGCATGGAAAGCAACATTTTGGTGACCCCAACGTGATGCTTCATATCGAAGACGATTGCCGGAAGTGAATACGTGAGAGGGCCGCCGGGCCGGCGAAGGTAAGCCAGGTGCTCGAAGAAAAGCGGAAAGTAGGCCTACGGGGAATCAGGCGGCATGGGAAACGCGGCATCCGTGGAAGAAAAAGCAATAGTTAAAAATATTCTGCAGCTGGCTGCACAAACAGGAAGATATTTGGAGAGAGACGCGTTGGAACGTCTCCTGCGTTTTGCACAATGGAAGGGGTGTGTTCGAGCTTTGGACAAGTTTCTTTTCTCCCGATACATGGGAGGAGATACGGACTAAACTATGGGAGGCTGTCACAAGGGGGAGCCGCGAGGCTTGCGACCTTGCCGGACCATGGCGGGAGATCAGGCTGCTGATGGAGGAAGTCTCAGGGGAGCCGGAAGTGTGTGCCGTCCCCCCGGAGCCGCCCGCCGCGAGCTGCCCCCCCTCTGAGAACTCCGAAAAATCAATACCGCTGGTATGTCCCGTATCAGACTTGGAGTTTTGGGGAGGCGGTGAGTCGCTTATACCGTCTGCGCCCTTTGAGCCATTTCCTGCCTCTGACAATGAACGGCAGCAAGTTTCAACAAGCCAGGACAAGTTAATCCAGCTGACATGCCTCTGCCGGAGGACCCGATGGAGTACCGCGACGGACAACAAAATCGTCCTGACTTCCAGGAGGAGGGACACGTGCAGAGCCTGAAGGACTTACTGAGATGGCAGGAGACGCAGTTGCAAGAAGTGTTAAAAGCAATGAAGCGGCTAGATGGTGGTACAAGTAAAACTTCGCGGTTAATAGCATATAAAAAGGCGTCAGATGCAATTAAGGACGGGTTGGAGGCAATTGGCAGAGAATGCAAAAAACGGGGAAAACAGGAATGGGAGGCGGTGGAACTGGACCTCACTCCTGAGGAGCTCCGAATAAAAAAGGAGCGAATACAAACATGGGCAAAGCAATGTGTAGAAGATGGGATGTGGTCAATAAGGGAAGCAGATGAATATTTGTGAGCGCGATATGGAAAAGGGCTAGAGACTGGGTCAGCAGATCGATTCGTGAATATGCATCGACTCACTGATCCACAGGGAAACACAAGGGAATTGTATAGTAGTGACAGTAATGACAATTTGGGTGCGGCTCCTGTGCATCAGGGTAGAGATATTCCTCATGATCACTCTTATAATGCAGAGCAATGCTGGCAAGGGGTAATCAGGGATGCAACCATTGAAGGGATTATGTTACCTGGCAGTATTACAGCAATGCCAGTGCATATAGATAATAGAGGACAAAGGCAGTGGTCTCCCTTTGATTGGAAAACAGTTAAGCAGTTGCAGAGTGCAGTAATGCAATACGGTATGGATAATAAGCATGTGATGCAGCTAATCAATTCCTTTTTCAAGGGGCAAGTACTAACTCCGACAGATATTTGGGCATTGATGGTATTATTACTTCCCCCAACGGGGTATCTGATGTTCTTGGACAAGTGGCAGGGGAAGGTGGAATTGGCCGTATTAGAAAATGTTCATTTACCAGCTGATGACCCATTATGATTAGCTAGCTTGGACCAATTACTGGGTTGTGGACAATATGTGGATGGTGCCACTCAGGCAGCGCTTCATCCAAGGATTTTACAGCAAATGCAAGGGCTTGCCCTGGCAGCAGTGAAAGAATTACCCAATATAGGTACCCCTGTGCCACCCTATTCTACAATAAAGCAGGGTCCTGGGGAACCCTATATGAAGTTTGTGGACCATTTAAAAGAAGCTATAGATGCTTCTCCTAACCTGACTCCAGAGGCAAAAGCTGCTGTGGGGAAAGATTTGGCCATGATGAATGCAAACACCCAATGCCAACAGATATTAGCTGGCTTGGGAAAAACTGCTTCTCTGGCAGAAATGGTGGAAGCTTGTACACGGGTACCAATTTTGCAACAGGAGGCAGAGAAAGCAAAAATAGAAAAGCTCGTGCATTTGGAGGAGTTGGTTGAAGAGCAAGTCCGTCTCGGACATTTGGTCCCTTCCACCAGCCCATGGAATACACCTGTTTTTACTATCCAGAAGAAATCAGGGAAGTGGTGTTTGTTACAGGACCTCAGGGCAGTTAATGCAGTAATGAAAGTAATGATGGGGGCACTGCAACCAGGTCTTCCTACCCCAACCATGCTTCCAAAAGATTGGGATATAATTGTCATTGATTTGAAGGATTGTTTTTTCACGATCCCATTACACCCAGAGGATTGTGAAAAGTTTGCCTTTACTATTCCAGTGCTTAAACATCAAACTCCCACGAAAAGATATCATTGGGTAGTGTTACCTCAGGGAATGAAAAATTCTCCTACTATTTGCCAATGGTATGTAGATTTGGCTTTAAAGTCATTTAGGCAACAACACCCTCAGATGATCATCTATCATTATATGGATGATATCCTATTGTGCAATAAAAAAGAAATTAGTGAGGATACAATAATTCAGTTGACGAAGCAATTAGGTCAGTGGGGTCTGGTTGTGGCACCAGAAAAGGTACAGTGAACCGCACCATGGAAATATTTAGGATATGAACTAACCCAGGCCATTATTAGACCTCAGAAGCTTACTATGAAAGCAAAGGTAGCAAGTCTTCACGATGCAATTAAATTGGTAGGGGATTTGCAGTGGATAAGAAATGTTGTGGGAATTACAAATACAGATTTGCAACCGTGTCGTGGTTGAGACAGACAAACGACATAGACCAAGTTCTTCCAGGATGAAAGTAGTAGATGCCATTTATTGTTACAAGTGCATTTTTATGCAGTTTTACCAACTGATGTGTCTCTTCACTATTGGTTACAAGTTACAGCAGTAACATGTCATTGGCTATTTTTGCTATCATCAATGTTACTCTTCTACTCCCTTCTCTCTCACGGGTACATCCTTAACATCTCCGGATACTCCTTTACTCCCATCTTTCTCAGGGGTAGGCCTTCATATCTTCAAGGCTAATTTCTGTTCCCATGCCCTTCGTCAGGGAATCCATGGACCCACCGTAGTCCCCCACAATTCCCCCTTTTTGTTTTTGTGCTAAAAAAATTGCCTTCATTGTCCGCTGCAGGGCCCTTTGCAGCAGAGAAATCATGCATGGCAACAGTAGTAACACAGCCACAACAATCATCAAAACAATCAGTCCCATTTTCACTACCAATAACAACCATCCTAAAAACCCCCAACCACTAAACAATTTATTTAGCAAATCCCATCAAAATCTTCACACCCATGTCCTTGAGCTAATAACAAAAAGTCTACTGCAGCTCTATTCTGCTGTGTAGCATGTCTTACAGAATCTACACCTAACAAAAGTCCACTTAAAGCCTTAGAAGTTCTGTTAGTTTGCTTAACTAGCCAGCATCCTAATTTTTCCAAAGTATTTAAAGCTTTAGCTGTGCCAACACCAGGTACAAGAGATCCTAAAACACTTAACCCTGATCCCCAAAAATCTACATTATCATCACATTTTGACTCATATACATGCAAAATGTGTTTTTTACATCTTGCTCTTCTGTGATCTATTATCATAGATACATTGGGTGTTAAGAGAGTTAATAGTCTCAAAATATACAGTCCTCCAACAGCATTAGAAGGAATTCCTGGTCAGGCTCTCCACAGATCAAGAATACACCATACAGGAGGTTTTGGGGTTGCTCTCCCACATTATCAATGACACCCCTTGGATTCTTCTGTGAGGCATTACACCATTGAGTTTCATTTCTGTAGTCACCAAGGGTAGCATTAGCATTTTGCACTTTATCCATTCATGTTCTCGTATATTGTTCTGACACTTTTCACAAACCAGGTTGATACAAGCGTCCATGGGCATAGATGCCAGCAATTCCAGTTCCTGTGGTTCGATATCTGCTTCCAGGAGGCAATTAATCCAAAGTGCCATGTTGGTATTATTACAGTTTGTTGCAATGCCTCTGCAGCAACCACTATTTTGAAACAGTTGTGTGATGCTGCTGTAGTCATCAAGGGGGATGCCAAGCCAGCATGTGCGGAATGGATTTTCTGGAGATGCCATAGCTAGGCATATAGAGTCCTGCTCAGTCATGTTGGCTAAAGTAATCCACGTTAGTCTTTGTGCAGGCATCCAAAACACAGCAGCTGCGGTAATCATTGTCAGGATTATAACACAGGTTTCACATTTCGTGCCAGCAACCATTGTGGCCCTTGATCTGTAAAGACACAAGCATAGCCTCTCCCCCAGGTTATCAACTGATGTGGCCTTTTCCATTGACCATTAACTAGTGATTTGACCATAACTAATGTAGGTTCTTCCTGATTTAGCATGTTTTTGGGTCATACTTGCAAAGCGTTTCATCACAGGGCAAATTTGTGCTGCACCACTTAGATATAAGTGATTCATCACATACAATGCTTTGACAGTTGGTCAGTTCAGAATCAGATACGTGCGTTGGACCTTGACTACATACTCAGAATCACAAACCAAATTTAGAGGTTCCTCCTTAAAAATCTCTAAGTAATGTAAAGCTGCGCCAAGTTCTACTAATTGGGTTGAACCTTCAATAATTTTTAAAGAATGATGCCAATTGTTATCTTCACAACAGACCACTACAGCTTTATGAGACTTCCCAGAACCATCAACAAAAACTGTGTAGGATCAGACCAAATACAAGTATGGTCTGTGACCTGATGTTAAAGACTTGCAGGTTCTGCAGCAATTTACATTTTACATTTATGCATGCCAAAAGATGTGCTGTTAAGAAAATCAGCTAGTGCAATTTACAAAGACATAGATTGCAAATAAAAAAATCAAAATTAAATTTCACAAATGGTACGTATAGGACAAAAGGATCATGGCCTATTCAGACTTAAATTCATTCCCTGCTTTTCTTGTTCAGAGTAACAATCAGTATATCAATCTGTTAGCAATCTCATCATACTGTCCCACAATAGCCACAGGTTGTTTCTATGTTGTAGCTATAAAGAGACAAATCTGCAAGTCCAACTGAATGCAGTCAGCCTGTAAGGTTGTCATAAATTTATTCCTCAAAATCTCTAACTCCATTTTGGCTGTCATATTTATTGGATATTGTTTTTCCTTACTGGATCAAGGTCCTATTTCAGTTCTATCAGTGTAGTGTTTGCTTTATCGAAACATTGGCTGTTAATACTAGTGGAAACACAGCATTTGAAATTTCCTTGGAGATTTCTCACTTGCAGCAAACAGATCTGCACCTTCCAAGCAGCTTCTTGTGGGACATGCAACTAAACAGAATTCTCAGAAAACGTTATTTGAGCTTACAATTTACTTAACAAATCTTGACCCAAGAGAGGGTATAGGGCTTTCTGGCAACTACAAGAATTCATGTATTAAAACTTTGTTCCAAATTTGGCACTCCACTGGTCTCAAAAAATGGCCCTTCTTTCATTCTCTCCCATGACCTCAAAAACTAGCACGGTGAATTTACTAAGAAGTCTCTTACAACCAGTTACCACAGAATAAGTCTATTAAAAAAATTTTTTTTTTTTTTTTGGTTTAGTTTCCCAGCTTCATTAGAACTATGGATCCACTGGTGATGCCTTTAAATTTCACCCTCAGACTCCTTCATGAAGTATTACAGTTCTCTACAGGTCTCTAGCATTGCTTGGGGGAGGGGCGCGGGGGGGAATAAAACTTCCCTCTCGCCCCCATCGGAGATGGCAAGACGTCCAGCCCAGCATGAAAACAAATCAGTTTGAACTCCACATCAAACCAGCGTGGCTCCACTCCACACCCAAATTAGTACCATTCTGACCCAGAGAAGCACTGAACACTCTGACCCCCCAAAGTTGACCAGTGTGGAAAGACTGACCTCAGCAAGGAGGTAAAATGATGAGCTCTTTCCCCAGATGTGCCAAAACCTTGGAAACAAGACTGAAGCAAAAAGAAACAGCACCAACAACCCCCGATTCAAAGCTGAGAAGCAACGCAGTGCCACAACAAGGATGGATGACAACACTTGAGGAAAAAAAAGACAGAGTGGGGGGAATAAAGCCCCCCTTTCTCCGCTTAGCAGCGGGCAAACAGGTTTTTCCTTTTTTTTCTTCTTTCTCTTCTTGCTGCAGTTTAGATCTAGCCAAGGCCACGCAGGTGACGTAATCGCTGGTACGAAGTGGGAGGCTCTGGCAAACTCCTCAGTTACAATGAGCTGTGTTTATCTTGCAGCTTGACACAGGCCTGAAATTTATATTCAAACTGTACAACACAGGCCTGGGATATTTTGCTTTTTTGTTTTCCCATTTCATTCCAACCATAATACACTTTATATACAATTCGAAGTAGCTCAGCAGTAGTTACATTCCTTAGCTTCATTTACCTTTTAAAATTTACGGATGTCAAAAACCAGCATATTAACCATCAATCCATTATTCTATTTTCCTCGATCCAAATCATTTCATATTCTAGCAACTTTTAAACACAACCTCATACAATACCAAGTTCACATTCATCATAGCATTTAGGGGTTGTTTTTTTTTTTTTCTTCTTTCTTTTTTTTCTTTTCAATGTGAATCACAATTTAACAATTTAAATTCTTTTCTGGTCTCAAAATTAGCAAATTAACTTACAGTACCATACTTCACCGATTTTTTTCCAAAGTTCTGCAGAACAACATTGATTGCAATACAGCACTAAAACCCAGAATTCCACGTTTAAGCCACATTTGAGTACAGTATCGTTTCAAGTTTTCTTTTTTCAGAATATTTCCCCAGAAGTTACTCTAACGTGTAAGGATGCATCCTAAGGGGTATTTTAGCAGTGGAACCGGTTCCCATTTTGTAATTATCACCCAAACAAAATTCTTTTGGTACCAAATATATATATATATATATATATATATGTATATATATATGCAAATTAAAATACTGAGCTCAGATATGAAAACCAAATACCAAGTTCAGATATGCAGATGGATCACAGTTACACTAATTCAAGACAGCATCTCAATTTTTGCATTGCACCTTTGAACTGCTTACTGCTCAGCCAGGTGGAGGCACCGCTGGGTCTCCCTGACAAAACAGGTCAGTGCGTGCTGGAGCCCAATCAGCACCTGCCCCCCCCCCCCCCGCCGCAGCAAGCTGGACTGGGCAAAGCTTTTATTAGTGTCTCATCTGGTGCGCTACGACTGTTATCCCAAAAACAGGGTTCTTTAGTTGGTGTGCATACGAAAGAGCCAAATTTAATACATCGAGATGAGACACTGCCTATCACAGAGTTGCGCAAGTCTGAATGCCGGAATAAAGGTAGCATGCTAGAAAGAAAAATAACAGCTACTACACACAAAATCTTACCATCACATTCATGCAGTAAAGAACTAAATTACTCATGATCTTCTGTATTATCACAAAACGTACATTTTGAGTCCAGAGATTCTCATGATTTAAGAGTCTGTGAACTCACCGTACCACACAACAAAGACCTACTAAAACTGCAACATGCTTAAACAGATACCCACAAATAAAACCGGTTAATGAGGAAAGCATCTTGTAGACTTCAGCAAGTTTACTGTGACCTGTGTCTTATCAGTAAATTCTTTCTCAGCTTGTTGAAGTTCAAACCGTTCCACCTGTAAAACTGTCTGTAATGATGTAATGATCTCTTGTAGAGATTTATTTTGTCCTGCTCTTCTCACCTTAAAAACATTAATTGCAACAAAGTATTATACTTCAAGGTTCTATCCTCCGGCCACTTTTCCCATTCATCTAACTGACATAGCAGCCATCATTGATCATAATATTTGACAAGATCTTCTTTCCTCGTATTTCCAAGTGCTTTCCTATGTTTTAAAACACCTCCTAATACCACTTTCTTAGGAACACGACTGAAAACAGTTGTTTCCGATCCCATCTCGTAAGTAAAAAGCATGAGAAGAGGGAGGGAGGGAGGGGGGGAAGCACAGGGCTGCTTGCAGGGCGAGTGGGAAAAGTGGGGAGAAGGTTTTACAGTGTACTTATACCACAAAGAAACAATTCTAACAACAACCAGTAAAACAATTAACTCACATTCCTGACAAGCTGATTGATTTTCAGAGAGGCAACACACAGAAACATGTAACATGTACTGTAAAACTCGCAGATAACACGTTGATAGCAAACATTAGCATTCTCTGCTGCTAATTTCAACACCAGTGCATCCTTAGCTTCTTAGTTTTTAACCTGCTTATTGATGGCCTCTTGAAGATGGTCAATAAATTGCATGTAATTCTCACTTGGACCCTGATTAATAGTTGCAAATGATTTGGCTGCTTTGTCGGTTTCAGGCACCTCTATCATAGCTTGATATGCAAGGTCTGTTGACTGCCTCAGGATTTCAGAAACTTATTGTGCCTGTAATTGTGGTGTGCCAATTCGTGTCTCTTCCAAGAGTTGGGGGATACCTGCCCCTTTCAACGAATCCCCATCGTTCCATCCTAAATGATCTATAGCTGTTACATTGCATAGGTCTAATTTTGCTTGAGTCTTTCATGGTTTTTATCTCATCTCAGGGCAATACATACACATACTCATTTTCCTTTTAACTTTTCAAGCAAATGCTGCAGACCCTCATCCTCATCCAAGTCATCAGATAACGTGGACTTGAACGGTGCTGGAGAATCATTAGTAAGAGGGGGGTTCGGGGTTTGGAACCGTGCTTTTTTTTTTTTTTTTTTTTCCAAATGTAGTCCAGGGAAGCCACCCCCCTCCCCTGTCTCTGCGTGTTCCCGTTGCTCTTTTAATCCTCTCAAAGTCTCTATCAACAAGTGCCATGTTCTTAACAGCTCAGTTGTTTCTTTGGATCTTTCAGTAGTGCTTTGCCCCATAGTAACATAGTCCTTCGTAAAGTCAGTTCCAGAAGACTAATACCCTGCTTCTTCAGAAGCAACTTACATGTAGATAATATAATACCCTCTTCTTTAGATAAGTTTCACCTCCTCCCCCCGTTCCCGGTAGCTCACCAACTCTTGGCGTGGTGTCTTTTCAAGGATCCGGATCTTCGCAGCTTCCCCCTGCTGCTCTATCAGCTGTACTGGGCTCCATCTCCACAGCTCATCTTCAGCTGTCACAGCTTCACATTTTTATACAGTTTTACCAATTCATGTGTCTCTTCACTATTGGTTACAAGTTACAGCAGTAACATCTCATTGGCTAATTTTGCTATCATCAATGTTACTCTTCTACTCCCTTCTCTCTCACGGGTACATCCTTAACATCTCCAGATACTCCTTCACTCCCATCTTTCTCATGGGTAGGCCTTCATATCTTCAAGGCTAATTTCTGTTCCCATGCCCTCCCTCAGGGAATCCACAGACCCACTGTAGTCCCCTGCACAAGCATTGTTTAATCTCCTTCGCGGGGGACGAGACCCCCAAGAACCACGGTGCCTTACACCAGAAGCACAAAAAGCGCTTGAGCAAATTGCAAAAAAATTTCACAGAATACTGCTCAGTGGATAAGATCAGAATTGCCTGTTACTCTTTATGTCTATAATACCAATAAGGAGGTGGCAGGACTTTTGGCCCAGTGGAGTACAGAAGAAAAGGATCCGTTGTTAGTATTAGAACGGATATTTCTAAACAATCAAAAACAAAAACCCGTCATCCAGAGGTGGGAAGCCATTGCCCAGGTGGTAGTGAAAAGACTAAGCCGATATCTGACCTTGTCTGGGTCATATGTTGCTAAAATTGTGATTCCCATTTCTCTCAGTCTGTTTGAACAGATCCTTCTCAAACATGACGATCTTGCCTTAGCTCTTGCCTGGATTCTGGTGCAGATGGACAATCATTATCCACGTCATCCCATATTTAATACAACCTCCCCTTGGAGCCTATGTCAATTGTTAGTGAGCATCCATTAGATGCAATAACCATTTTCATGGATGCAAATAGTCGCTCACGCAAAGGAGGTTTTGTATGGTTTGAGAACGGTCAGTGGCATTCACAGATTGTTGTAGCCAAAGGATCAGTTCAAATTTTAGAGTTGCAAGCGGTGATAGCGGCATTACAAAAATGGCATAACTGCCTAATTAATCTGGTAGTAGATTCTCTTTATGTTGTGGGAGTTGTACGAAGAATACATAGAGTGCTTTTGCAGCGAGTTTTCAACCCCTTGTTGTTTGAGGCATTATTAGATTTGTGGAACCTGTTAGATTATAGGACTGCGCCAGTATTTATAATGCATATAAAAAGCCATTCTAACCTACCAGGTGGGCTAGTTGAGGGAAACAACATTATAGACAAACTTGTGTCAGTGACAGATGTATCTCCTTTTGAAAAGCCAGACAAGCTCATGAGTTTTTTCATCAATCTTCAGCATCGCTCCGAAAACAGTTTGCCCTTACCAAGGAACAAGCTCGATCCATTATCGCAGCTTGTCCTGATTGTGCTTGCATAGTGTGTGGGGGACTACGGTGGGTCCGTGGATTCCCTGATGGAGGGCATGGGAACAGAAATTAGCCTTGAAGATATGAAGGCCTACCCGTGAGAAAGATGGGAGTAAAGGAGTATCCGGAGATGTTAAGGATGTACCCGTGAGAGAGAAGGGAGTAGAAGAGTAACATTGATGATAGCAAAAATAGCCAATGACATGTTACTGCTGTAACTTGTAACCAATAGTGAAGAGACACATGAATTGGTAAAACTGTATAAAAATGCACTTGTGGCAATAAATGGCACCTATTACTTTCATCCTGGAAGAACTTGGTCTATGTCGTTTGTCCGTCTCAACCACGACAATAGTGCCTCTGCAACAAAAGGGAGTAAATCCTCAGGGCTTGCAGGCAGGCCAATTATGGCAAACTGATATTACTGAATTTGCACCGTTTGGCCGACAAAAGTACATTCATGCGTCCGTGGATACCTGTTCAGGGCTGTTGTGGGCTACAACTTTGACCTCAGCAAATGCAAAAGCGGTAAAGCATCATTTATTACAAGCTTTTGCTGTCATGGGTGTTCCTACACAGATCAAAACAGATAATGGCCCCACATACTGTTCTGACACACTTGCAACCTTCCTCATCCAGTGGAAGGTACAACACCTGTTCAGAGTCCCTTATAATTCTACTGGCCAGGTGTTGAACATTGATAAGGATCATGGCTGAAAACATTGTGACGAAACTAGTTCAGCCAGGAGAAGACACATTCAGAGCAGGGGGAACTGTGATCTACACATCAACGATGACCTAACAAGCCACAGATTAGGCCAGCTGACCGACCAGAGATGGAGGATGTGCTGGAGGGCACATAGCCCCATCTCCTGATATGCACAGCTCAGCAAACAAAGGGGAAAAGTTGAGACCCTTTAACATGGCCCAGGGCTTGTCGAGACTTGTCCCTCTTTCGCAATCGCCACTTCCCCCCCTCCCGCCCAGACTTTCCTCTACTCTGGGAGCTATAAAAAGCTCACCTAAAACAGCATGGTTTAGGGGAATACCAGCTTGGCCTCACCAAGGGAATACCAGTCTTGTCTAAGGGCCTGTCCAGTCTCACCGAAAGGAATGCCAGCTCATCCTCACTGGAGGGGCCTACCAGTCTCACTGAAGGGAATACCAGCTTGGCCTCACCAAGAGAATACCAGCACCCTGAGGACCCTCACTCTGAACCAGACATTGGAGGACGCTGCGCTCCTGACCCCAGCATCCTCGCCGTGGAACACTGAGGCCACACATCGTCATACAAGTCCTGTCATCCACACTGTGAGGCCATAAGAGACTGGACCTCTCACTCTTTTCTTTCTTCCTTTCTCTCTGCTCTTTCCTTCTCTCCTCCTTTTTTCTATACCCTCATTTCTTTGTCTCTCCTTCAGTACATATATTACTCTTTCTCTCTCCCTTATACCTTAGTTTTCCTTCCCTCTCTGCCACTCTTTTTCTCTCTTTCTCTCTTTCCCTTTTGAACATATAAGGATAACACCATCTTTAAGCTCTGCTGTTGATTTCTGGTTAAATTTCATATTATAGCTACTGATGGTTGCCAATATATCGCTTGTAGTAGGACTTTTGCTGTTAATGTGTTGATAAGTTCTGTTATACTTTTGCCAAGTCACCATTCGCTGTAACCAATATTCCAACAAGTACTTTTAGTAAAACTCACAATTGAATTGGACCCTGGAGGTGATTGTCTGTCATTCACTTCACGTAACTGCGCAGAATGAACCCAGAGTTAACTCACACCTGGTCTCATCTGTTGAGTCAGGGCACGTGTCGCGCCTAGAGTTAACTCATCCCTCATCCCATCTGTCGGGACGGGACACCAGGCAATTATTGAGCGCACACACCGCACCTTGAAAAACCTTTTGTCCGTTCTGAAAAAACAAGGGGGAATTGGTGTGGGTCCAGAAGAGGTTTTGATGAAGGCATTGTATGTGCTGAACTGGCTTAATCCTAAAAGTGAGACTGAAATGAAACCTGTTGTTATGCACCATATCAAAAATGTCAAAATTTTTCTGAAAATGTACCTACGGTTAGTGTGTTCAGTCCAATAACACAACAATGGGAAGGTCCTATGTCATTAATAACCTGGGGAAGGGGATATGCTTGTGTTTCTACAGGTAACCATAAAAATTCATGGATTCCTGTGAAGTGGGTGAGGCCTTGGCTAGCTAACAAAGAAGAGACCGATTGCAGTGATGACGACCCTTAACCTCAGACATGTTATCGCTTTTAGCAATGGATGTAGCCAGTGTTGAGCATATCACTTTGCAGCGATTAATTTTTTGTTATTGGCCCGTGGCCACGGTTGTGAAGAGTTTGATGGTATGTATGTGTTGTTTGAACTTAAAAGATCATTCAGAATCTATACATAAAAAGATAAAAGATTTGCAGAACATGAAAATAACAGAAGATGTTGGGGTTTTTTGGGGGTTGGATGCTTTGTTTGGTTAAAAGGAATATTGAAAACAGGTCTGTTCTTGTTAACTGTAATTGTATTAGTTTTAATGTTCTTACTCTGTATTTTGCACTGTCTTCAAACCATGGTATGGCATGTTGTTAACATTATATTAAATGAAAGAGGAGGAGATGTAGTGACAGGGCTCATCCTGGGGGGATGGGGTTGTTGCCAGTCTGTCTAGGAGGTGAAGTCAGAGACAAAAGAGACAAAAGGAATCCTATAAGAAGGTACCAGCCAATGAGCAATCGCCAACATGCACGTGCATTGCCAAGGTGAAAAACAAATTCACTCTTCAATAAACCTGAGAAAAAAAGGGCAATTCTCATTTGCATAAACATGTAACCACAGAAACTAGATGCACAGAGATATAAGGGAGACACATTTTACATGATATGCATAGAATATTTGACAGTTTAGACTGGAGACATCATTGATGTGAGTAGGAACAGTGCAGTTGGTTGACATGGATATAATTTTCCTTATTGTCAATGCAAAGATTGGCAGGGATAGATGCTAACAACAAAAAACAAACAAACAAACAAAATGAAAAAAAAACAAAACAAACAGAAAACAAAAACAAAAAACACCCCAAACAAAACACCAAAAAAACTCCAAAAACACCACAATACAAAGACACACACACACACACACACCCCCCTCTTCATGCACACAAAAACACCCAAATCACTGCAACACTTTGGCTACCTCATTCTCTTTTGTTGAAAATCTGTGTATCTTTTTTTTTTTTTTTGCTAATGACAACTCATCTAATATGCAGTCTAATCTAGAAACATAGACATTTCTATAATAAATTGTTCAAGTACAATATGTATACCCTACAGACAAAGCCACAGACATATAAAGAATAGTTTTAAAGAAATAGATGTAGATATCTAATATTTATACAGAAAGTTCAAGTGTATTGGCTTGAACATAATTCATAACTGTGGGACTGGCTTGCCTCAAGGTACCTTGGGCTATGAGTGGAGAGGTGTGTCTGTACCCACCTAAAATATTTTTTTTAAACAAAAGTTGAAAATAAATAGGCTTTTATTTTATAAATATCTACATACTAAATGTTAATGGACAAATAAGAAGTGCTGGAGCTCAGAGAGAAAATTGGGAGAACAAATGGGTATAATCTGAAATTACCAGAACTAAGAGCCTGTCTAACAGCCTTCTCATAGCAGTATATGGGCAAAAATAGAGACTTGATCTGTTCTCAAGAGGAAAGTGGGCTATCCTTTGCGATTGGAGACTCCTTTAAGCCTTTGTTTCTAAGTCAGAAAATAATGTAAATATGTCCACACTGAAGTCTGTATCTTCTAGTCTGAGATTTTCAAGGAGGAATAGTATAGGTCAGGGGTCTCAAACTAATTTTCAGGGGGGCCACACCAGCCCGAGGAGTAGGAGTAGTTATATATATACAGTCCTAAAATTACATTTGGCCCTTTGAAGACAACCCCAAGGCTGATGTTGGCCTTGGTGAAAATGAGTTTGATACCCCTGGTATAGGTTGTACTGGGGAATTTTTACAGTGACATTATTTCAGAAAAGCATTATCTATTAGTTTCAAGTTTGACTGCATGGGAATTAAGGGTGTTGTGTAAGACAGTCACATGGGTCTGCCCATTAAAATCTTGTGAGATGACAACCCTTATTTTCTATTCACAATGCTTCTCATACACATCAGTGGGAGAGGTAACACATCCAGACCTTTCAGGCCAGTTTCCACACAAATTTTTGCTATTTTGGTTTTAAAATCAGTTTTTCCTCTCTACAGCCCCACTAGATTGGAGGTCATGGACAAAATTACACTTTGGTTCTATTTGTAGGGTTGCACAAATTTTCTGCATTACTTGTCCAGTAAAAGGGGTCCCTTTGTTGCTATCTAGAGTTATAGGTGAATATTAAACCCAGGAATTAGTTCTCTCAGCCTCCATCCTGAGAACATATTTAAAATGATAAGAACATACTTGTCGTGCTTTAACCTCAGCTGGCAACTAGGACCACACAGCCTTTCACTCTCCATCCCCAAAGTGGGATGTGGGAGACAATCAAAAGGGAAGTGAGATAAAAACAATTGAGATAAAAACAATTTAATAAAACAGCAAAATAAGATAAAATAATGTTTATATATTTATATATATTTTTAAAAGTTATGCACAATGCCATTGTTCATGAACACTGGTCCTGTACAGGCAATCCTGGAAGAGTGAAGACCTGGACAGCAGTTCACAATCGAACATGATTGCACCAAACAGTTGGTCCTGGAAGAAAAGCACCCCAGTCTTGAACAGACAATCCCGGAAAGAGAGCAAAAGGCCAAAGACAGAGCTGGAAAAGCTAACTCCAGGTATATATGGAGCATGATGCTAATGTAGGAAATATCTCATTGGCCGGCCTGGATGTCAATCTAGATACTGTCCTGTTACGCTACCTCCCAGCTTCTATGTGCACCTGCAGCTGGAAAGTTGAAAAAGTCCTTGGTCTCCTTGGCAACAGGGAAAACATCAGTGAATTCTCACATTTTTTTTCATGCTAACTCCAAAATAGAGCTTAGCTACTGAAAAGAAAAAATTAACTGTCCCATGGAAGATTAACTCTTTCCCATGGTAAGTTCAGTGTGTTATCACATTATTCTTGATGACAGTCACAAAGAACTGAGGCTACAATAATAATCAAACATTAAGGGTCATGCTGAATAGGGGAGGAACTGACTGTTGAAGCAAAAAGGGAGGAACTGATAATTGAAGCAAAGAGATAAGAAACTCCCAAAGAGTAGAAGTTCCTGCTCCAACTGGATCGGTACCACCAGGGGCTGCATCTTTCACAAGAATTTGACCTTTACATTAACTTTGCTTGTTATAATATGAAAACCACACCTCCACTCTTGAAGCTGCATACCTCCTAAGGAAGACCCCTAACCACTGAACACGCTCAGTGGATTTCTAAAGTACTGTACCTTTAAACAGAGATGAGAAGACTTTCAATGAATCAACATGAGGCACGGAAATGACTTTACAATCTGTGAGACTGTAAAGAGGTATGTTTATTTACAGCGCTAGACACGCAGGGGAATCCTTTCCACCTAATACGTGTGTAAATTTCCAGTAGCTGTGAGCTTGGTTAAATGCAGTAAAGTGTTACATATTCATGAAAGTTTTAGGAACGCCTATACATATTCCTAACCTGTCCCCGAGAAGGCGGTTCTTATTACAATGAGTTCCGGGAGACCACTTCCATAGTTTCCACCTCTGGCTCCTCCTGGTTGCAGCTGTGCAGTGATCGTGAAGCCAGGTCCTCTTCTCTGTACACAGTCACCTTTGGTGCAGTGTGATGAGTTGGTTAGGTCTCAGACTGCTGAGTTGGTTAAAACTGGCCTATCTCCTGTCCTGTGACCAAGTTTCTGTTATCTAGTTCACCCAAGGATGCACCAAAGATTTGCCCAAGGTTTTTTATCTTTGCAAGGTGTGTAGACAGTAATACATATGTATTAGAAAGGCAGAACCAGGTACCAGCAAGTGTATAAATGGATAAAGCTTTAAGATCAAGCTGTGCTAGTTTATTGGATGACTGTCTAGCACCCCTTTCTGCACAGAATTGTAAATGAAAGAAAATACCTGCACTCTGTGTGTTTATTGGCATGCACACAGGGTGAAAGACCCAACATTTTGGCACAACAGTTTTTAGAACCCCAGATGGAACAGCTGTAGATCCTTGCCCATGTTGTCCCAAAAACAGAGTTCTTTACCTGGTCTGCATACAAATGAGCTAAATTTAGTACACCAAGATGAGATATTTATTTAGAGAGTTGCAAAAGTCTGGATGCTGGAAGCATGAGAGCAAGAAAAGTCAAAGGCATTATATACAAAATCTCATCACTACGTTCACACCCTAAAAAGCCAATTGGTTACACATGTGCATATTGCATTTCATAATCCTTTTAGTGTATAATGAGCAACATTCAGCTAAAGGACACTTTATCCAAGAATCTTGAGATATGTGTTAAAGCAAGACTCAACTAATTGTATGGGCTTCAAAAGGTCTAAAGCTGCAAGGTCAGTAGTGTCTGTAATTGGTGATTAGGTGTTTTTCAAGTTACTCTTTTTTATATGAGCAGACCAACCTAAAACTGAAAGGATTTACATATATTTTAGTAATTGCAGACAGGATTCATTTTTTTAAGTGATGACAACACCCAGACAGTCTAGACGTTCCCAGCTGTGGAGGTTAGTTGGATGGACCCCAGCACACACCAACCTCTTGATTGGGGACTCTGAGCCACCTGTTCCAACACCAGAATGGCCAGCAGCACAACAATGCAACACTACTTGAAGGTATTTGCTTCAGGGGGAAAAGAGGGGGAGGTCCTGATTGGAGGTATGGCATACCCATTACTATAAGCCCTGTATAAGTTGAGTACAGAATATTCGTACCAGTGGCATATGTTGAATGTTTCTGCACATAAATGCTTATGAGAGAGGGGAACTCTTTCGTCTTTACTGACAGAGGGTCAGGGCTGAGTGCATGAAACAGTGGGTTAAGGAATTTTTCATAGGAAAAGAAATGGGGACAACCTCTTGATCCCGACTCCTTCCTCTTGCACACTTTTGGATTGCATTCTGAAAAATTGGAATAAATTCTGAGGGGATTCCATGACTAAAGAAAAAGTGAGAAAATATTATAATCAATGGTGGCTATAGTATGACCTGGAGGATGGAGAAAAATTGCTGGAAAATGGTTCTTTGAAGTATAACACTCTCTTGTAATTGATGTTGTTCTGTAAATTGCAAGAAAAATGGAATGAGGGACCTTATGCGGATGCTTTTATGACTTTACAAAATAATTATGACCTTGGAAAGAAATGTAAGTTAATGAATATGCAGTCTGGTATATATGGAATTTATGTTCTGGATGACAATGAAAAAAGTAAAGATCAAAATAATTGCTTTATGAGATGTGGGAGGGAAAAGAGATGTCTTGAGGCACCAAGTGAGGAGGATATGCAAATGTTAATGCCTGTTGCTGCTTCTAGCAGAAGCCAGGGTCCTAGTAGGGATGGGGACAATGAACCCAGCCTCATCTCTAGTAGGACCAGGGGCCATAAGCCACCTGCCATACAGGCTCCCCTCAGGCTGTAGGGCCCAAGGGGACACTTGATTTTGTACATGTACCCTTCACCACTTTTGATTTACTCAATTGGAAACAATCGGTCAGGACATATAGAAATAACCCCAGTGGGATATCCCAACTACTGGAAACAATAGTACTAACTCATAATCCTAACTGGGGGGGCATGCAGGCTCTGCTGAACATTCTGTTAACCCTTGAAGGAAAAAGAATGGTGTTAAAAAAGGCTAGGGAATAAAGAATTAAAAGAAACAGAGATGTAGATACATAAGTATATTTACCCACTACGAAGAATCCTGAGTGGGATGTTTATCAGGGAGCTGAGAGGGCATTACTCAAACAGTTCCAACAGCTAATACTATATGGAGTACCAAAACACGTATCGAAGTTATACGAAGTGAGACAAGAAACAGATGAGAGCCCATCCATCTTTTATGAAAGGCTGTGTGAGACAGCAAAGAAATTGACAGATTTAGACCCTGATGAGGAGGCTAATCAAAGGATGTTCAATATGCTGTTTATAGGACAATCATATTAAAAAGATATAAAAAAGAAGTTGCAATGGGCTACAGTAAGTTCCATGGCTGAGCATGTGTTGAGGAGGAAAGGGGGGGATCCCAGAGCCAGGGAAACCTGTGGACATGCAGAGAGAACTGCCAGGAGCCGACAGTTCTCATGAAAGGGGCTGACACAGAGAGGGTGATGCCAGGAGCAACCGTGGGAGATTTAAATGACCCCTAGGGAGCTGTCCCATCCCACTCAGTGGGGTGAGGGCAGAGTTAACTTTTAAATACTCTATGTGGTAACCAGGAGTAACAGCAATTACTCAAGAAGTTAAATTAAACCACAAATTCACTAAAACCTCAGTGGAACTGCAGTGAATAGTGGCTTGGAAAAAGTTTGTAACTACATCATAAAACTTAACAAGACTTCAACAACAAAACTCACAACAATATTACCCTTGTGTCCCCAGAATAAAGTTAGGAAGAGAGAAAGAGAGAGAAAAGGGAGATAGATTAAGACATCAGAAGAAAGGTAAGATTTCACCACTCCAAAGATCTGTTGATCCAGCGATGATCTCTGTAGCTCTCTTGGTGGTGGGTGTGATGAAACTTCATTCTTGTGTCCCGAGTGAGAAGATTTTTATACTTTAGTTCAATTGCATGCGAGATAGGAGAGGGTGGCTCATCTCCTCCCTTTGCTTCCTCCTCATGCTAATTAAGGAGATTATTCCAGAAACGGATCGGAGGTCCCAGAAGTGCCCGGAAGTGAGTTGGTTGGTCCTCTAGGGGTAGCTGGTGATTTGCTATTTCCCCTAGCTGGTTAGTGATCGCCAAATGACCCTGCCTTTGTTCAAGCTCAATTAATGAGGGCTCAAGGAAGAGATACTGTTAATGAGGCCTTCGTTTTGCAAAGAATAAGGAGGCTTCAAGGAAGAGACAAGTCCTATCTCCACAGCACTCACCTCTTCCTCCCTGCCAGTAGTTGCAAAAAACAACTGTTAAGGCATAATGAGGTACATACTATGTCCATCACAGGAGCGCAGGCGACCAGGAGCACGGCAACCAGGATGGACAGTTAGCATGGCAGTTTGAGCAGGGAGGGTGAGCAGGAAGGACTCTGCCACTTCAAGCAGAGGCTGCAACCCACTAGCAAAGAGCTGAGAATAGCAGGAGGCATGGTATCCATCTGGTGAAGAGCTGTGCCTTCAGCGTCCCTCACAGTCCCTCCGGCTTCAAAAAGGGCAAGAAGGAGGACCTGGGTAACTATAGACCAATCAGCCTCACCTCCATCCCTGGGAAACTGATGGAATGACTTATCCTTGGTGCCATCTCAAGGCATATCAGGGATAAGAGGGTCATTAGGGGCAGTCAACATGGCTTCACCAAAAGGAAGACGTGCTTGACCAACCTCATTGACTTTTATGAGGACATAACAAGATGGATGGATGATGGCAGAGCAGTGAACGTGGTCTACCTTGACTTGAGTAAGGCATTTGACACAGTCTCCCACAGCATCCTCACAGCTAAACTGAGGGAGTGCAGTCTGGATGATTGGGTAGTGAGGTGGACTGCGAACTGGCTGAAGGGAAGAAGCCAGAGAGTCGTGGCAATGGGGTCTAGTTGGAGGCCTGTATCTAGTGGAGTGCCTCAAGGGTCAGTACTGGGGCCTATATTCAATATATTCATAAATTATTTGGATGAGGGAATAGAGTGTACTATAAGCAAGTTTGCTGATGACACCAAGCTGGGAGGAGTGGCTGACACGCCAGAAGGCTGTGGCGCCATCCAGCGAGACCTGGACAGGCTGGAGAGTTGGGCAGGGAAAAATTTAATGAAATATAACAAGGGAAAGTGTAGAGTCTTACATCTGGGTAGGAACAACCCCAGGTTCCAGGATAAGTTGGGGAATGACCTATTAGAGAGCAGTGTAGGGGAAAGGGACCTGGGGGTCCTGGTGGACAGCAGGATGACCATGAGCCAGCACTGTGCCCTTGTGGCCAGGAAGGCCAATGGCATCCTGGGGTGTATTAGAAGAGGGGTGGTTAGTAGGTCGAGAGAGGTTCTCCTCCCCCTCTACTCTGCCCTGGTGAGACCCCATCTGGAATATTGTGTCCAGTTCTGGGCCCCTCAGTTCAAGAAGGACAGGGAACTGCTGGAGAGAGTCCAGCGCAGGGCAACGAAGATGATTAAGGGAGTGGAGCATATCCCTTATGAGGAAAGGCTGAGGGAGCTGGGTCTCTTTAGTTTGGAGAAGAGGAGACTGAGGGGTGACCTCATTAATGTTTACAGATATATAAAGGGTGAGTGTCACGAGGATGGAGCCAGGCTCTTCTCGGTGACAACCAACGATAGGACAAGGGGTAATGGGTACAAACTGGAACACAAAAGGTTCCACTTAAATTTGAGAAGAAACTTCTTCTCAGTGAGGGTGACAGAACACTGGAACAGGTTGCCCAGGGAGGTTGTGGAGTCTCCTACTCTGGAGGCATTCAAGACCTGCCTGGATGCCTTCCTGTGTAACCTGATCTAGGTGTTCCTGCTCCGGCAGGGGGATTGGACTAGATGATCTTTCGAGGTCCCTTCCAATCCCTAACATTCTGTGATTCTGTGAACTGATGCAGCCACCCAAACAGAGCTTGCAAAGGAACATGTAGCTGTCCAGGTCCCGGGCTACAGGGTGTGCCCGAGTTTCTGCTCAGTATCTGACGGCAGCAGTGAGCTGGGCAATGTGCCCAAGAAAGGAGCTGCTTGGCCTGGTGGCAGAGCTTCAGGAGGAGGTGTCCAGGCAGAGTAGTATCAGGGAGTCAGAGAAGGAGATTGTCTGGTGGATTTGCACTCCACCATGCCTGAGACAGGTGCAGAAGCCAACCATGGCACAAGAGACAAAGGACCCCCTATCCTCTCACCACCAGGTAGAAAGAGGAGACCCAGGAAACTGGAGAGAATGTAAGCAGGTTACTGCTTGGGGCAGCAGGCCAATCCACTCTCAGCCTGCCCCACCTTCCCAAGTGCCTGTACACAACAGGTATGAGGCTCTGGAATTGGACAGGCAGACAAATGATGTTGCAGATGAAGGGCCTTCTGGGATGCAGGGGTTGTCTAGGCAACCTATGCCCCACATCAAACCCATCAAAACCACTCACGTTAAGATGAAAAGAAGGGTAGTTGCCACAGGTGATTCCCTTCTGAAGGGAACAGAGGGCTCAGAATGCCAAACCTACCCAACCCACAGGGAAGTCTGATGTTACTAGACAACTCCCTAGGCTGGTAAGGTCCTCGGACTATTACTCACTATTGGTTCTTCATGTTGGCAGTGAAGAGGTAGCAAAGAGAAGCCTAAAAGCAATCAAAAGGGATTTCAGCACCTTGGGGCAGTTGGTTGAAGGATCAGGTGCTCAGGTAGTATTTTCTTTGATCCTTTGAGTAGCAGGGAAGAATATAGAATGGAACAGACAGGACCAGCTGATCAACACGTGGCTCTGAGACTGGTGTCATCAGCAGAACCATGGGATGTTCTATTTTTCAGCCAGATCTACTGACATCTGATGGGATGCACCTCTCTCAGAAAGGGAAAAGGGTTTTTGCTCAGGAGCTAGCAGGGCTGATTGATAAAGCTTTAAACTAGATTGTAAGGGGGAAGGGGGCAGTACCAGGCTACTCAGTGATGAGCAATGGGATGGCATGCCAAACTCAAGGAGCTGTGTGCTAGTGAGATTCTTCAGACTGTGCCATGAGGTGATGAGCACAATCAACCACACTTGAAGTGTTTCTACACTAATGTGCGCAGCATGAGGAAAAAGCATGATGAGCTAGAAGCCTTGGCCCAGTCCCAGGGATATGATATCATTGGCATTAGTGAAACCTGGTGGGATGAGTTGATGAGTTATGTAACTGGTGTGCCATGATGGATGGTTACAGGCTCTTCAGAAGGGATAGGCAGGGCGGCGGGGGGGGGCACTGCATGTATTGGAGAGGCTGGATTGCATGGAGCTGGCAGTTGGTGATGGCAAAATTGAGAGCCTCTGGGTAAGGATTAAGGGACAGACAAATAAAGCGGATGTTGTCATGGCAGTCTACTATAGGCCACCCAGCCAGGATGACAACACTGATTCTTTAAGGAACTTAGGGAAGCCTCTAAGTCATCTGCCCTTGTGTGAGAGTCGGTCTGAAGATGGAGCAGTATTTGTCTGAACATCACCATCAAGAACTTAGAGAACTGAAACCCTGACAGAAAGAACACATGGACAATGACTTGGAGAGAGGCCTGAGGAGAAGCATTGTGCTGAACTGTTTTCTCCAATACGGGGGGGGCTCCTGCTAACAATGGCTGTTATGTGGACTTGACCTGCTTCTTCAGCCAAACGAGACCCAGCCTCCTGAAAGCTATTGTTATGAGGGTCTCTTCGACCTAGGGAAAATAGCCGCCGTCCAGAAGAATGTGTTCCCACCTGCAGCCTCAGTTACACATGTCCCTCACCTGCTCCCTCAAACAATGGCCAATGAAAAAGAGCATGCCCGGAAGCTCGCCAAGGGTCCTGAGGTCACCCAATGGACCAGAGAAAGACCCCTGAATGCTGGACACGTAAGCATTGGCAAAAGAAAGCGTGAATCTCTCGAGCCTGCGCAGTACGAGCTTGGGTTGCGACGTCTAGGTGGAGACTGGCCTAAAACCATGGGAGCAAGGGGGGGTGAAGAAGCATAAAAGATGACTCCAGAATGGACACCGTTGAAGATCTTCCCACCAGAGGATCCCAAACCACGACGGAGGACCGGCAGGACTCCATGGGACCGGAGACAAGAGGGACACTTCTGGAACTGGACTGGTGATAAACGCAACCTCATTTCTCATCTTTACTTTTACTTTTCCCTCTTTCTTTTCCCTTTTCTTTTTCTTACTCTTTCTTCTCTCTATCACGTGCCGCTTTATCACAGTATCACAGTATCACAGTATCACAGTATCACAGTATCACAGTATGTTTGGGATTGGAAGGGACCTCAAAAGATCATCTAGTCCAATCCCCCTGCTGGAGCAGGAACGCCTAGGTGGGGTTGCACAGGAACATGTCCAGGCAGGTTTTGAATGCCTCCAGAGAAGGAGACTCCACAACCTCCCTGGGAAGCCTGTTCCAGTGCTCTGTCACCCTTACTGAGAAGAAGTTTTTTCTCAAATTTAAGTGGAACCTCTTGTGTTCCAGCTTGATCCCATTACCCCTTGTCCTATCATTGTTTGCCACTGAGAAGAGCCTGGCTCCATCCTCGTGGCACTCACCCTTTATATATTTATAAACATTAATAAGGTCACCCCTCAGTCTCCTCTTCTCCAAACTAAAGAGACCCAGCTCCCTCAGCCTTTCTTCATAAGAGAGATGCTCCACTCCCTTAATCATCTTCGTTGCCCTACGCTGGACTCTCTCCAGCAGTTCCCTGTCCTTCTTGAACTGAGGGGCCCAGAACTGGACACAATATTCCAGATGGGGTCTCACCAGGGCGGAGTAGAGGGGAAGGAGGACCTCTCCCGATCTACTAACCACCCCCCTTCTAATACACCCCAGGATGCCATTGGCCTTCCTGGCCACAAGGGCACAGTGCTGGCTCATGGTCATCCTGTTGTCCACCAGGACCCCCAGGTTCCTTTCCCCTACACTGCTCTCTAATATGTAATTTCCCAACCTATACTGGAACCTGGGGTTGTTCCTGCCCAGATGCAGGACTCTACACTTGGTTTGTTCAGCCTGGAGAAGAGGAAATTGAGGGGAGACCTCATCACAGCCTACTGTTTCTTCACAAGGGGAGAAGGAGGGGCAAGCACTGATCTCTTCTTTCTGGCAACCAGTGATTGGCAGGAAGATGCAACAGGGGAGGTTTAGGTTGGATATTATGAAAAGGTTCTTCACCCAGAGGGTGGTGGAGCACTGGAACAAGCACCACAGGGAGGTAGTCACGGCCCCAAGGCTGACAGTATTCAAGAAGCGATTTGACAATGCCCTCAGACACATGGTGTGAATTGTGGGGTTGTCCTATGCAGGAACAGGAGCTGGACTCAATGATCCTTGTGGGTCCCTTCCGACTCAGGACGTTCTATGATTCAATGAATCATTGCGGGGGGGGGGGCAATGCCGATAGCCCAACTGATAGAAATAGCGTATAAAGTTTATAATAATCGTGAGGAAAAGGAGAGAAAAGCAGAATAGAATTAAGCTCCAGGCACCTGTTGGCTGGCGCAATTAATGGCTACAATATCAGGGGATGTGTCAGAGGTAGAAATGGTTGAGGAACAGGGAGCACTAGGGGATGGATCCCGGGAAGAGCCATGTCAAAGGTACCCTTAGGACTGAATCAGTATGCATTTTGCAAACAGGAAGGACATTGGAAAAATGAGTGTCCAAATCAAAAAATCCAGGGAAACCAAGATTGCATGGAAAAGTCTAATCCCACTATGCTGGAAAATTCAGATAATTAATTAAGAAGACCGGGGGAAAATGTAAGAGTATCCTCAACTGATCCCCTGGTTCCAGTTAATCTAGGGAACAAAATTATAGACTTTTTAATTGATAGTGGAACTACACACTCAGTAATAACTAGTTGTAAAGGACTCTAGAGCAAATATATTAATACTATACCAGTTGTTGGGCATTGCCATGGGAAAGAGGACTTTGAGGCCATTCATACAACTTACAGAATTGGAGATAATAAACTAACTCATGAGTTTCTATACATGCCAGAGTGCCTCCTGCCTGTGAGGGCGAAAAATCATGGACTCTACACAATTCAATACGAATTCAAGCGAAGCCATTTATTACAGAAACAAGCCTCCTTATATATGCAGTTATTTCCTGATCACGCGTCCACGCTCCAAGCATGCATTAGCTGATTGGATATTGTCTATGTTCACGAGCTGTCCACGTGCCCGAGTCTCACTGCTAATAGGTCCATTGATTTACTTCATGTTGAGGCCCTGTTATTGTAGAACTGCCTCTCTCCCACAGCAGGTCCTGTTTTCAGCTTTCTGAGGCAGCCTTGAAATTCCTTTGGGCCTGGCTAGTTCAGTAACAAATCTCTATCTAACAGAAACCCATCCACACATTAACTTCAAGAAAATCCCTCAAATCTCCCACACCTGCCTCTGTTGGGATGAGATTTACTATGCAAACTAATTGCACAAGTAACGTTTTCTGAGAATGATATACAGCTGAATTTGCCTGGACAGCCTAGATTTGCTTACTGATGGATGAATCACAAAATCACAGAATCACAGAATGGTTGGGGTTGGAAGTGACTTCTGGAGATCGTCTTGTCCAACCCACCTGCTAAAGCAGGTTCACCTAGAGTAGATCACACAGGAACGTGTCCAGGCGGATTTTGAATGTCTCCAGAGAAGAAGACTCCACAACCTCTCTGGGCAGCCTGTTCCAGTGCTCTGTCACCCTTTACTTTGGTAAAGAAGTTTCTCCTCATATTCAGATGGAACCGCCTATGCTCCAGTCTGTGCCTCTTGCCCCTCATCCTATCGTTGGGCACCACCAAAAAGAGTCTGGTCCCATCCTCTTGACATCCACCCTTCAGATATTTATAAGGATTGATACGATCCCCTCTCAGCCTTCTCTTTTCCAGGCTGAACAGACCCAGCTGTCTCAGTCTTTCCTCATAAGAAAGATGCTCCAGATCCCTAGCTATCTTCGTAGCCCACCGCTAGACTCCCTCCAGTAGTTCCTTGTCCTTCTTAAACTGGGGAGCCCATAACTGGACACAGTACTCCAGATGCAGCCTCACCAGGGCAGAGTAGGGGGGGAGGATAACCGCTCGACCTGTGTGGGGTCCCAGTCCAGTTTCGGACTCAGGAAAGTTCAAAATGATCCCAAGAGTGAGATTAAGACACAAACGAGGTCAGATGCTGCTAAACAATCTTTAAAAAAAAAAAAAAAAAAAAATTATTCCTAAAGCTAGAGTGACAGAGAAAAGGAGGGGGAAATTAGAAGGAAAGTTAAGCAAGTATGTGAGAAGATAAGCAAGAGATAAGCAAGAGAGAGTCACCGCCAGGGATCCAAACACTGTCTTTCATTGGGCAGCTTTCAGGTTTCAGGCCCTGGTAGCATTGGCAGTTTGTAGGTCTCGGACCTGGTAGCACCGGCAGTGTGCAGGTCTCGGGTTGTGCTGGTATCAGAGTCCAGGTTCTGGTTGGTGCTGGCAGCACTCAGGTCTCAGGTCTGCTGGTCCCAGGTGTCACGGAGGTACCCCGAGGTTAGTTTAAGGGACAACAGGGTCCAAAACAAATTTTATTAAACTGGTGAGAAACAGGGTTTTAGCACTCCAAAGTGACTTAAATAAAGGTTCGGATATCAGTTGAGGAAAATTATTAAGGGACAGCAACTAATACAACAGGCGGTCCACAGCGTGCATGCACGTGGCTTCACTCAAAACAATGCCGGAGCCGGCCCTGAGTCCGAGACGAATACACACTTGCCTGAACACGGTGCGGGATTATTTTTAAAGAGATACATGTACTCGTAGTGAATACGGTAAGTGTACATTCGCGATTCCGCGAGGGTAAATTTATAATACACTCGCAATCCTGTGAGGGTTAATTTACTTACACGTGCAAATGTGCACGGAATACTACACGTGCTTATGTGGAAGCACGGGAGGAAAATACACTTGCAATTGTGTGAGGAAATAATTTAAAGTTACACGTGCAAATGTGCATGGAAAGTACATGTGCAAATGTGCATGGAATATATATATATATACTCGCAATCCTGCGAGGGTTAATTTACTTACACATGTGGCGGCAAGGCAAGCGGAGTCTCAGTCCCGGGAAGCAGCGGGGGGGCCGTGGCTCCTGGCGGCAGTGGCTAAGCTCGTGCTCCGAGAGACCCGCGACAACCGGCAAAGTCTCAACGAGAGTCCCGTTTTATACTGGCTGTTCAGACCTGACTGTAGGCATTCTAGAAGCTTCTCTGCACCCCCACACCGGCTGTGGGGTGCCCCTGAGGCCTCCAAACATCCCCCACACTGGTCACAGGTGCCCAGCGACTCACTGGCGCCTCAGCACTCTCTTCTCCTAATAGCCCTGGCCAGGGTGCTCTGGGGCCAAACAAAAGAAGCTGTTAGCCTCAAGTAATAGAGAGGGAGATGTGCCTACTCCTTCCATGATGAAGGAGGGAGGGAAAGAAAGGGGGGGTTTGTATTCTGCCACACCAGGTGACAGGTTTTGGTCCTGGTGGTGGATGGCCACACTTGCAAGTCATAACCTGGGCATTTTATGGCAGTTGGTGGTGGGCATTGCCCGAGCACGCTGCAGGCCTGGTCACAGATGTTGGTGGCTGATATCGCTGAAGCTTCATTTGAGCTTACATAAGCTTCAAGCATTCTTTGAGTTTTAACATTTCACAGTGAGCATGCATTTTGCACTTTAACTCACTGTATTTAGGACTTTAAAGTGGGCCCAATTAAGCAAGCAGCGTGAGCAAGCATTTTTCTGTAACGAGCAAGCCTTAAGCATATTATTTTAGCAATCAAGCTTTGAGACAAATAATTCACAATATCTCAGCCTTCCACACTTATGCTGTGTGTTAAAGACCACCGTCTCTCACACACACTCAAACTGTATGCTAAGAGCCACCATCTCTTACAACCTGCTGGTCACACTCTTCCTAATGCACCCCAAGATACTATTGGCCTTCTTGGCCACAAGGGCACAGTGCTGGCTCACAGTCAACCTGTTGTCGACCAGGACTTCCAGGTCCTTCTCTGCAATGCTGCTTTCCAGACAGACAACCCCCTAACTTGTACTGGTGCCTGGGGTTATTCCTCCCTAGGTGCAGGCCCCACACTTGCCCTTGTTGAATTTCGTCAGGTTCTTCTCTGCCCAGTCCTCCAGCCTGTCCAGGTCTTGCTGAATGGCAGCACAGCCTTCTGGTGTATCAGCCACTCCTCCCAGTTTGGTATCGTCGGCAAACTTGCTGAAGGTACACTCAGTCTCTTCGTCCAGGTCATTGTTGAACAGGACTGGGCTCAGAATTGATCCCTGGGGAATCCCACTAACTACAGGCCTCCAACCGGACTCTGCACAATTGATCACAACGATCTGAGCTCTGCCTTTCAGTCAGTTAATGATCCATCTCACCATACTCTCATCCAACCTTAGAGGAGCCTGAAGATAATATTCCAGATGTGGTATTGGATGCGGTAATTTATCTGGCATGGACCTCAAAGGGACCAGGTAAAGCAAGAAATGTAACTGTGATTAGAATAGAGCTGAAACCAGGGACCAAACCAGTAAGGGTAAATCAGTATCCTATTAGATTGGAAGCATGTAAAAGGCTGGAGCCTCTGAAAAATACTTTTATACAGTATGGACTACTTAGAGAAAGTCGATCAGAACTCAGTACTCCAGTCCTGCATATAAAGAAACCCCGTCCACAAGAATACCGACTAGTACAGGATATAAAAGTAATAAATCAAATAGCTAAGGATATACATCATATTGTACCAAATCTCTACATTTTCCTAACCTCAATACCTGAAAAAAATGTTTATTTCACTGTGTTAGACTTGAAGGATGCTTTGTTTTGCATTCCAGTGGACAAGTCTGTACACGTACACAGGAACATCGCAAGAAGAGCCAGAGGCCACAAATGCATTGCAAAGAGCAAGTTTTATTTTAGTTACCTCTCTACTGGGGGATCTCCGAAGTCACACCTAAGCTCCCATGTGTGAGGTAACACAAGCGGGGACACAGGCGCTGCAGCAGTTCAGCCCTGTTGAGAAGATCACTGAGCCTGCTGGGCTCACCTGTATTTCAAGGCTTCAGGCAGGCGCAGCCTCCCGCTCTTTCTCACAACAAAGCAGGAATCTCAGACATAGTGATAAGGTGCCTAGAGTTTCTCATAGGCCTATGTTATCTAACACAGAGGTTCTACTCATCAAGCATACAGGGTCAGTAAAACAATTAGTGTGATGTATGTGCTTTTTCTACAGACAGGTGCAAGTCACTTGAGCGTATTTACATTTAACTAATCTCGCCAATGTTCCGATATATTCCCATACAACAATCAAAGCCAGACAATCTTTGCCTTTAAATGGAAAAGCCCTATTACAGGAAGGAAAATACAGCTGTGTCGGACTGTTACTCCCCCAAGATTTCAAAACAGCTCCAATCTGCTTTGGTGAAGGCTTGGCTAAAGAATTAGAACAATGGTGAAAAGATAATAACAATGTAACTCTTTTACAGTATGTAGATGACATTCTGATTGGAGCAGACAAAGAACAGATCTCTTCAGCAACAATAAGTTTGCTGAACTTCCTGGGAAGAGTCTTGAAAAGAAAAGCTCAAATTACAAGAAAAGAAGGATGATATCTTAGCTTCAATGTACTTAAAGGACAATGAGCACTAGGAGAAGGGACAAGGGAGAAAAGAGGCTATATAGCAGATTGCCGAACCAATAACTAAAAGATTATTAAGAGGATTCTTGAGAATGGCAGGATTTTGTTGCACATGGATTCCTAATTTTGGACTAAGAGCCAAACCTTTATATACTGCAATGAAAGGTCCAGGGGAGCTATTATAATGGACCCCAGAATCATAGAATCATAGAATGGTTTGGGTTGGAAGGGACCTTCAAAGTTCATCTAGTCCAACCCCCCTACCATGAGCAGGGACATCTTCAACTAGATCAGGTTGCTCAGAGCCCCATCCAGACTGGCCTTGAATGTTTCCAGGGAAGGGGCATCCACCACCTCTCTGGGCAACCTTTTTCCGGTATTTTACCACCCTCATCATAAAAAGCTTCTTCCTCATGTCTAGCCTGAATCTCCCTTCTTTTAGTTTAAAACCATTGCCCCTTGCCCTATCACAACAGGCCCTGCTAAAAAGTCTGTCCCCATTTTTATTATAGGCCCTTTTTAAGTACTGAAAGGCTGCAATAAGGTCTCCCCAGACCCTTCTCTTCTCCAGGCTGAACAACCCCAACTGTCTCAGCCTTTCCTCATAGGAGAGGTGTTCCATCCCTCTGATTGTCCTGGTGGCCCTCCTCTGGACGCTCTCCAACAGGTCCATGTCTTTCCTGTACTGAGGGCTCCAGAGCTGGATGCAGTACTCCAGGTGGGGACTCACCAGAGTGGAGCAGAGGGGCAGAATCACCTCCCTTGACCTGCTGGCCATGCTTCTTTTGATGCAGACCAAGATACGATTGGCCTTCTGGGCTGCAAGTGCACATTGCCGGCTCATGTCCAGTCTTTCATCCACCAATACCCCCAAGTCCTTCTCCACAGGGCTGCTCTCAATCCCTTCATCCCCCAGCCTGTAGTGATACTGGGGGTTGCCCTGACCCAGGTGCAGGACCTTGCACTTGGCCTTGTTGAACCTCATGAGGCTCACATGGACCTACTTCTTGAGCTTGTCCAGGTCTCTCTGGATGACATCCCATCCCTCAGGTTGTTAGTAAGCGGACCAGTTTTACAAAATGTTCCTGGAAGGATGAATCAGTTTTGTAAACTGTCCCTGAGAGGATGTTCAAGCATATCATGTTCAAGTATACTTTATCTTAACAACTTAGCTTTTATCTTAGCCTAAAAATACATATAGAGTGAAGGCACTGCACATGATCAAAATAGTTCCAAGATGTAGCAATCGATGTTGTAATCAATAGTGAGTAATCGTTACATATCTTAATGAATATATGAATATGTATGTGAATGGACTGTATAAATACTGTGTAACTTAAACTGACCAGCGAAGCCAGCTTTGGGTGCGAACCCCTGGTTTCCCAGCGCTGAAATAAAGCACCGCATATAACTACGCCCGTGGTTATGTGTCCTTGAACGTTAACATTTTGGCGACCCTGGATGGGACCTCGTGGGCTGCTGAGGCAGGTCGCATCTCGATCCTGCTCCGGCTAGCACCGAGGTATTCTTGGGGAGTGCATCGGGTGCGACCGACCCTCTGCTGCTCACGACGGACCTCTGACTGGTAAGAAGGTGCTTTATCTGGATTAGTGGGTACCCACCTGGTCTGGTAGCATCTGGTAGCCTGCCGGTCAGACGTGGCGAAAGCCGCGCTCGGTTGGGCAGGGAGCTCCCGGGGTATTGCCTAGGCAGCCGTCCGTCAGACAGAGGGAAACCTCTGCAGGCTCGGCATCTGGTCTGGTTATTTGTGCTGCAGGCTCGGCACCTGGTCTGGTTATTTGTGCGCACCTGGTCTGGTTATTTGTGCTGCTCAGCACCTGGTCTGTAGTTCTGGTGATTTAATCTGTATTTACTGTTGAAACCGTGATTTGATCCTGTTTACTGTTGTTCTGGTAACGTTACCTGTGTTATCTTTCTGTGTTAGTTATCTGTATCCTTCTGTGTTGATATGTCCAATTCAAACGTATCGCCGTCAAATTGCTTTCTGAAACATTAGAAGGAGGCTGAGTTTGGACAGTTTATGCATAAAAAGAAGTGTAATTGTGATCTGTTTGCATATTTGAACTCGGTATTCAGTTTGCGTGTCTGAGCTCAGTATTTTAGTTTGTATGTTTATATTTGGTACCAAAAGAATTTGTTTGGGGAAATAATTACAAAATAAGAACCGGTTCCATTACTAAAGTGCCACCTTGCTCCCCCTTCAGATGCATCTGTACACATGAAAGTAAAATGAGTTAGCTGTATTGCAGTTAGTGTTGTTCTGTGGATAGACTGATTTGGACCTAAAATTAATGTCAGGGATTGATGCTTAATATGCTGTTTATTGACATCTGTAAGAAGTTACAAAAGGTAGGAACTGAGAGATGTAACTATTGTTCAGCTAATTGGAATTACATATAAAGTTTATAATCGCAGGAATTAAATGAAAAGGGCAAAAGGAGTCTAAACCTGTGCCCGGCACCCTCTCGTTGATAAACTGCGGAGGAAAAAAAAAAAAAAAAAAAAAAAAGGTGAAAAGGGGGGGGTGGAGCGGCGGCTGCTAGAGCTGAGGCTGCAGCTCCTCTCCTCCGGGCTTACCGCCCGCCGGGGATGAAGCAGGAGCGGGATCACCAAACGTAATAGCACCCCTGCGGCAGGCAGTAGGTGTGGGGGGGTAACCAGTCTATGTAAAAGTTCCGTTTTCGCCAGGGGATTCAGTAATCTGAAAGCAATCGGCTGGTCCTTATTGGGAAAATCCAGATAAGGTTGCAATAATTAAGATGATAATTAAAATGCAGAATCCTGATTGGGATGATTTACAAGTGATTTTGGATACATTAATGGACCCTACAGAAAAGATATGGTTATACAGGTTGCGAGGGATTAAGTGACATAAGATATTCGGAATGGGAAAGTAGAGGGTAACATTGATGAGAACTTTCCAAAAGAAGATCCCCGATGGAATTATAATACAGGAGGCGGGTTATGCCGTCTCCGGAGGTATCAGGATTGGTTATTGATTAGCGTTCAAACTGCTATGCCGAAGCAAATGAATTGGTCAAAATTGTATAATGTGATGCAGGAAAAGAATGAGTCTCCCTCGGCCTTTTAGAAAGGTTAAAAGAAGCTGCCAAAACCGGGATGTAAAATTTTAGTAGACACAGGGGCTACGTAGTCTGTACTGAATTCCTTACAGGGGACGGTAGGTCACAGAGCTACAACAATTGTTGGTGCCACAGGGAAGGAGGAAGTACGGCCATTCCTACAACCCTTGGATTTGTGTTTTGGAGAAAAGGAACTAACCCACAAGTTCTTATATGTTCCAGACTGTCCAGTTTCCCTTTTAGGATGGGATTTATTGACCAAATTGGATGCCGTAATAACATTTGAGGATGAAAACCTGGTAATGAAAATTCCAGAATCTAAGGTAGGACAAATTCTGTTATTAAAAGAAAACCTGGTAGTGAAAACACTGCAAGCAGTGGAGGAGGCTGTGATTCCTATGGTATGGGAGACTGACATACCTGGGAAATCAAAAACAGCCCAGCCCGTAAAAGTGGAACTGAAGGAAGATGCCAAGGCAGTACAGTTGAGGCAGTACCCACTGAAACTAGAAGCTAGGTTAGGAATAGTACCTCTAATTGAAAAATTCTTGAAATATGGTATTCTAGAGGAATGTGAATCAGAATATAATACTCCAATTTTTCCAGTAAAGAAACCTGATGGTAGTTATCGATTAGTCCAAGATTTGCGGGCTGTGAACCAGATCACTAAGGACATTTATCCAGTAGTTGCAAATCCATATACCTTGTTAACATCTGTGAAAGAGAAATATAAATGGTTTACTGTACTTGATCTAAAAGATGCCTTCTTCTGCATACCCCTTGACCATGAAAGCAAAAAGCTATTTGCCTTTGAATGGGAGAATCCACACAATGGGAGGAAAACTCAATTAACCTGGACACGCCTTCCACAAGGGTTCAAGAATAGCCCAACCATCTTTGGAAATCAGCTAGCCAAGGAACTCGAGGAATGGACTACAAAAGGTCATATCATGATCCCTCAACAATGGTATTTGTTGCTACAATATGTAGATGATATTCTGATTGCGACTGAGACGCAAGAACTCTGCATCCAGGTAACAATTGAAATATTGAACCAATTGGGAATGAATGGGTACAAAGTATCGAAAAATAAAGCTCAGATTGCATCCGAGACTGTGATCTATTTAGGATGCAAGCTCTCTCAAGGACAGCGAAGGCTAAGCCTGAACAGGATACGTGCTATTTGTGCTATTCCAGAACCACAAAACTTACATGAGTTGAGATCTTTTTAGGAATGACAGGATGGTGCAGACTCTGGATTATGGACTATGGGTTGATCGCCAAACCTTTGTATGAAGCACAAAGGAATAAAACATTCAATTGGGGAAAGCCACAACGTGAGGCCTTCCAAAAGCTAAAACAGGCTTTGATGCAGGCATCTGCTTTGGGCCTGCCGGACTTGAGCAAAGGCTTCCAGTTGTTTGTACACGAGCGACAAAGACTTGCCTTGGGAGTATTAACCCAACGACTAGGATCCTGGAAAAGACCTGTTGGCTATTTTTCCAAACAGCTAGATCCGGTAAGTGCTGGGTGGCCGGCATGCTTACGGGCGGTAGCAGCTACAGTAATGCTGATCCAGGAGGTCCAAAAACTATGGGAAAAAGGGTATCCCATATGGTGACAACAGTATTGGAACAAAAGGGGGGGGGGGGCCATTGGCTTTCCCCAAGCAGAATGATGAAATACCAGGTAATTCTGACAGAACAAGATGATGTTGTTCTAAAAACTACTAACCTAATGAATCCTGCTGAGTTTTTGGGTGCAGGTACAGAAGAAGGAGACCTGGAACATGATTGTGTGGAAGTTATCGAATACACCCATACAAGTCATCCTGATTTGAGAGACACCCCGCTGGCAGATGCGTTCGGAGTTGTTCATGTGCATGGAGCCCTTTGGAAAGAGCGGGGACTGCTCTCTTCACAAGGAACAAACATTAAATACCAGAAGGAAATACTGAACTTGATTAATGCCATTCAGAAACCATCACAAGTTGCTATAATGCACCGTAAAGCTCATCAAAGTGGAACATCGAAAATTATTCGGGGAAATCGGCTTGCTGATCAAACAGCTCAGTCGGTGGCACGGCAAGTGAGAACAATGGTGGGTCTTGTCTCCCAGAAGGTAAGAGCAATTGATTTATTACCTTCAGAGCCACCTAAATATTCCATAGAAGATGAAAAACTGGCAAGCCTAGTAAGAGCCAGCAAGAATAATTCTGGGTGGTATGTAACCACCAATGGACAAGTTGTGGTGCCAACCACTATTATGAGAGGAATACTTCAGACGGAACACCAGAAGTGTCACTGGGGTGCAGAGGCATTGGTAACTTATCTAAGAAAACAAATTATGTCGGTCCAGATGTTAACAATGGCAAAGTCTATTACAGCTAAGTGTGAAATTTGCTTGAAAAATAATCCTCTAGTAAAAAGAAAAATAGAAATGGGGAAAATTAAGACAGGCATGCAACCCAGGGATTATTGGCAAATAGATTACGCGGAACTCCCCGAACTCGTAGATATAGATATCTACTTATTGTGGTGGATACCTTTTCTGGATGGCCAGAAGCCTTCCCTTGTCGCACCAACCAAGCAAAAGAAACTGTGAAATGGTTATTAAAAGAAATAATCCCTAGATTTGGGGTACCAATAGGAATATCATCCGATAGGGGGCCCCATTTTGTGGCACAACTGGTAAAGGAGGTTAGCAGATGTTTAGGGATTCAGTGGGATCTGCATACTCCCTGGAGGCCCCAGTCCAGGGGACAGGTAGAGAAAATGAACCAAACTTTAAAAAGACAACTTAGTAAGGTCTGTCAGGAGGCAAAGATTCAATGGTCGCAGGCCTTACCAATAGCATTGTTGCGTATCAGGATAAACCTAAGGGCGGAATGTCAGTAAGTCCGTACGAAATTCTGTATGGCAAACCCTATGAAGCACCAAACCCAAATCCAGAGGTCCACATAAAGGGTAATCAGGACCTGTACAATTATGTGTTATCTCTTGGCAGGACACTGAATCGACTCCGATCTGCATTAGTGTGGAGTCGACCACTGGCACTTAAAAATCCAGTACATAATATAGAACCTGGGGACACCGTGTATGTGAAAAACTGGAACGAAGAGCCTTTGAGAGAACATTGGGACGGACTCTACCAAGTACTCTTGACCACGTTTACTGCAGTTAAAGTTGCCGGAGTAGACTCCTGGATACATTACACCTGCGTGAAGAAGGTTCCAAGAGCATGGTCATCACATATCCTAGGTCCAACCACACTCAAGATTACATTGCAATAATGCCTGGTTTGCATTACCAAGCTTTGGTTTTGGTTATACCCTGAGTTTTTGTGCTTTTGAAAATTGGAGAGGGAAGTGCCACTCTATTCCACAAGGCCCCTGATAGACAGTGGGAAAGCTCGCCCGATGCATGAAAAATTTATAAATGCAAAAATGAGACTATTCGAATGGAATTGCAAATTAGGCCATGAAGAGCAGTAGATAGCAATGAAAGTACCCAGGTACCACAGGTAGTACAAAGTGTACAAAATCAGGCAGAGAACCTAATGATAGGATTAATCCGAGACTTTGCACAAACACAAAATATCAGTAGCATCACTGCCTGCCTTCCCGTACCAAAATCAGCTGAGGATCCAGTACAGTGGGGAATAATCGCTACTACCTTACCAGAAATAAACAGAACTGGTAAGATAGCATGTGAATCCCACACTAGAATAGAAGAAGTCCCAACTGAACAAAGGATAAGAGAACGACAAAATGGAAAATGCCAGGACACAGGGCAGATTGTTTTAAATTTCCTAAAGCAAGGTATATTACAATAGGATGATTCCACGATGTAGGATGGTGCTTCTATGACAAGTGGACCACTAAAACAGTGAATCAAAAGGTTGAACAGACCTACTGGAAATGCAAAGATCAGGATAACAAAAACATAACTGAATTATGGAACAATATGTGGACATTAAGTATTATACAATAATACCAATACAGTGAAGCAAGTCCATGGTGCATACGGCGGTCCGATGTAACAGAACGAATGACAGTACCATGGTGGAATTGCTCACGGGTGATAACTTGTCAAACAGACATTAAAGAGATACCTTTGTCCATTGTCAAAGTAGCAGTGATTACAGGCTGCATTTGTCGGAAACAATTAGACTCACAGGAAGCCTTTAAAATTGGCATTGATAAAGACAAAATTTACTGTAAAGGAGTTATAGGCAGTATGGGACATTTAGTTTGGGCCTTAAGTGATGGGACCTGGACTACACATTTGCCAATGGGAGGACCAATTAGAGAAATTACTTTGGGGTTGCCAACACTATGTCCCATTTGGAAAAGGTCACCTTTGAAAAATAGGCAAGAACTATTACAGGTCAGACATAAACGAGAAATAAACGAGGATGATGTGTGGCATGAACCATCAAGCAGTGTTAAATTTAGCTGGGCACTAGAATCTTTCTTTGCACCAATTGCAGCCTATAGGAATAGAGAAATGATTGATAAATTGATCGGGCAAATGGATTGATTGGCTAGAATAACTAAAAAAGGTTTTCGGGATCTCAATATACAATTACAAGCTATGACTAAAATGACCTTGCAGAATAGAATGGCACTCGACATAATGTTATTAAAAGAAAATAGCGTCTGTGGATATTTGAAAGACAGAACCGATCACCGCTGCATCCATATTTCAGACGTAACTTCAGAGGTTGAGAAAGACATTTCCGAGCTGACCCAAACACAAGTGGAGCTGCAAAAGGAAAGACAAGATGCAGAACAGAGCTGGATAGGAGCTCTGGTGAATAAATTCGATTTAAATTTGGGAGGATGGGTACATTCACTACTAGAAAGTGTAGTTGTGCTTGCAATTGTGATTGTTCTTCTTTGTCTGTTGTATGTAGGTATTAAGCACATAATTAGTCAAACAAATGCTAGGAATAATCGCATTTTCAGTATCCTGAGTAGGACTTATGCTAATCCTATATTTGATAACCCTCCAGCTTATGAAGAGGCATGACTGGAACTATCACACCTGAAGGGAATTGCGAATCAGTAATCGAAGAAATTGATTGAGGTGAAAATGCATTGTCTAAGAATAGAAAAGCATTTTCAAAGGGGGGAAATGTTAGTAAGCGGACCAGTTTTACAAAATGTTCCTGGAAGGATGAATCAGTTTTGTAAACTGTCCCTGAGAGGATGTTCAAGCATATCATGTTCAAGTATACTTTATCTTAACAACTTAGCTTTTATCTTAGCCTAAAAATACGTATAGAGTGAAGGCACTGCACATGATCAAAATAGTTCCAAGATGTAGCAATCGATGTTGTAATCAATAGTGAGTAATCGTTACATATCTTAATGAATATATGAATATGTATGTGAATGGACTGTATAAATACTGTGTAACTTAAACTGACCAGCGAAGCCAGCTTTGGGTGCGAACCCCTGGTTTCCCAGCGCTGAAATAAAGCACCGCATATAACTACGCCCGTGGTTATGTGTCCTTGAACGCTAACAAGGTGTGTCAACTGCACCACTCAGCATAGTGTGATCCACAAACTTGCTGAGAGTGCACTTGATCCCACTGTCTATATTGTAGATGAAGATATTAAACAGTACTGGTCCCAGTACAGACCCCTGAGGGACACTACTTGTCACCAGTGTCAGTCCAGACATTGTGCCATTGACCACTACTCTCCGGGTGTTACCATCCAGCCAGTTCCTCATCCACCAAACAGTCCACCCATTAAATCCATATCTCTCCAATTTAGAGAGAAGGATGTTATGGGGTCCATATCAAAGTCTTTACAGAAGTTCAGATAGATGACTTCCGTAGCCCTTCCTTTGTCCACTGATGTAGTGGACACACTGATGTAGTGTGCCTGATTGTAGAAGGCCATTAGGTTGGTCAGGCAGGACTTGCCCTTGGTGAAATTGTGCTGGTTTTCTCAAATCACCTCCCTGTCCTCCACGTGCCTTAGCATAGCTTCTAGGTGGATCTGATCTTCCCAGGCACAGAGGTAAGGCTAACAGGTCAGTAGTTCCTGGGGTCCTCCTTTCCACCCTTTTTAAAAATTGGTGTGATGTTTCCCTTTTTCTAGTTCCCAGGGACTTCACCTGACTGCCATGACTTATCAAATATCATGGAGAGTGGCTTGGCAACTACATCAGCCAATTCCCTCAGGACTCTGGGATGCATCTCCTCAGGTCCCATGGAGTTATGTATGTTCAGGTTCCTTAGGTGGTCACAAACCAGACTGTCACTTACAGTGGGAGGGACTTTGCTCCCCCAGTCCATTTCTTGCAGTTCATGTACTTGAGAAGTGTGGGAAGAGAGCTTGCCAGTGAAGACTGAGGCAAAGAAGTTGAGTACCTCAGCCTTCTCCTCGTCCGTATTTACCAGTTTGCCAGTTTTGCTTATGTCACGGAGACACCCCGAGGTTAGTTTAAGGGACAACAGGGTCCAAAACAACTTCTATTAAACTGGTGAGAAACAGGGTTTTAGCACTCCAAAAGTGACTTAAATACAGGTTCGGATATCAGTTGAGGAAAATTATTAAGGGGCAGCAACTAATACAACAGGTGGTCCACAGAGTGCATGCACATGGCTTCACCCAAAACAATGCCGGAGCTGTCCCTGAGTCCCAGAGGAGTACACACTTGCCTAAACACGGTGTGGGATTATTTTAAAGAGATACACGTTCACCGTATTGAGTATGGAAAGTGTACACTTGCGATTCTGCGAGGGTAAATTTATAATACACTCGCAATCCTGCGAGGGTTAATACATGTGCAAATGTGCACGAAATATTACACGTGCTTATGTGGAAGCACGGGAGGAAAATACACTTGCGATTGTGTGAGGAAATAATTTATACACGTGCTCGTATTGAGCACGGAAAGTTACACGTGCATATGTGCACGGAAAGTATAAATATACTCGCAATCCTGCGAGAAGTTTTACTTACACACGTGGCGGCAAGGCAAGCGGAGTCTCCATCCCGGGGAGGGGGGGTCTCAGCGGCAGCATCTTGCTCGTGCTCCGAGAGACCCGTGACAACGGGCGGAGTCTCAACGAGAGTCCCGTTTTTTATAGGCTGATCAGATCTGACTGTAGGCATTCCAGAAGCTTCTCTGCACCCCCACACCGGCTGTGGGGTGCCCCTGAGGCCTCCAAACATCCCCCACACTGGCCGCGGGCACCCAGCAGCTCCCTGGCGCCTCGGCACTCCCTTCTCCTAATGGCCCTGGCCAGGGTGCTCTGGGGCCAAACAAAAGAAGCTGTTAGCCTCAAACAGCAGAAAGAGAGGGAGATGTGCCTACTCCTTCCATACTGAAGGAGGGAGGGGGAGAGAGGGAGGTTGCATCCTGCCACAGCTTATTCGGGCTGTATGCTTTTTTTAACCTTCCTTTTGTGGTTGACATACCTGTAGAAGCCCTTCTTGTTGTTCTTCGCATCCCTTGCCAAGTTCAGCTCCAGCTATGCCTTCACCTTCCTGACCCCATCTCTACACAGTGGGACAGGAATGCAGGAACAGTTTTGATGAAATAAAAAGGTAACTAATGGAGGCTCCAGCCTTAGGTCTCTCCAGTTTGATGAAGCCCTTTCAACAGTATGTACATGAGAGACAATAGGTGGCTTCTGTGGTAATGACTCAAATGCTTGGAAGTTGGAAGAGACCAGTGGCCTGCTTTTCAAAGCAGCTTGATGAAATGAGTAAAGGGTGGGCTGCTTGCCTTTAAGCTGTGGCAGCCACTGCCCTGTTGATTCAGGAAGCCCAGAAGCTCACTTTGGGACAACCCATAACTGTATTAGTCCCACATGCAGTGATGGATGTTCTGAATAACAAGGGACATAATTGGATTTTTCAAAGTCAGTTGGCTAAGTATCAGGCCATTTTAATAAACCAAGAAGATGCGACTTTAAGTGTGGTGTCTACTCTAAATCCAGCTACTTTATGGCCTATAACTGAACAAGATACTTTACGGCATGACTGTCTGACTACTATTGAACAAGTTTATGCCAGCAGGCCAGATCTAAAAGATGAACTATTGAAGCATGCAGACCTAGAACTGTATACAGATGGGAGCAGTTTTGTGCAGAATGGAAAAAGAAAAGCAGGGTAAGCAGTGGTGACTCTCTGGGACGAAATAGAAGCCACATTTCTACCTCAAAATACTTCACCACCAAAAAAAAGAAATCCTTTCTCTTACAAGAGCCCTCGAAATTGGGAAGTGTCAGAGAATTAATATTTACACAGACTCTAAATAAGCCTTCAGGATCATACATGCTCATGGAGCCATTTAGAGAGAACGTGGGCTAATATACTGCAAGGGAATGGTATAAAATTTGGACAAGAAATTTTAAAATACCACAGGCAGTATTAGAGCAAAAGAAGTATCAACAATCCACTGCAGAGCCCATAAAAAAGAATAGGGGAAAACAATCGAAGAAAACAGAAGGGCTGACATGCATGAACAGTTAATCTGAGCCCTAATACCTAGCAGAAAAATCAACATGAAACTCCCTCAATATTCAGAAAAAGAAAGTCAATTCGCAAAAAGACTGAAGTGTACAAAGAATACAGAAGGATGGTGGGTAGTTCTGAGTCAGCAAGTTCTCACCACAGCCAAAACGATGCAAGTCCTTCTTAAAAAGCTACATGAAGAAACATGAAGAAAATGTTTAAAAAAGAACCACAAAACCAGTAATATATCTATTTCTATCAGGGACTTATCTGAGCATCCTTGGAGACAAGAATCTCTTCTACTACTGGCAATCGAACTGGCTGATCTTGGGTTGTCCTGCCCAGCCACCTCTTGTTTATAAGCAGGATAGTATGTGTTTAAGGAGATTTAAATTTCCTCTAGGTACATAATTTGTAGAGCTAAGTGTTGTTTGTTCCCCTATAATTCACCAATTTCCCCTGTAATACTTGGTTTTACTATTTGGCTCCAGCAGGTTTAAATCTCTTTAAGATGAATCTATTCCTTTGCAACTGTGCATTTCCCTTTTCTATCTGATTCCTCACAAATTTGGAAATTCAGTTTGTAGAGAGCTCAGCCTTATCCTGATCCTCTCAGGTTTCCTCTTGCTTTATAGCCAATACCATTATCGATTTTACAGGTGGAAGTGATTTGTTACTTACAGGAGGTCTTGTACATGCTTTGGTAAGCCTCTCTTCATCTCCCAAACTTCAAATTCCAGTGAATGGGCTTGCAGTTTGAGTCATTTGCACCTCCTGTTGACCTTCTAATATTCTGTAAACATCTTTTCAGCCCAGTTGTTTGAATCAATTCAAGAATTTACTAGCACAGGTCCCATTTAGGTGCCTGCATAAAGCTCAAAAGGTTGGTTACAAGCTTTACACTGTAGGCACATCAGCAAAGGATCAGTCCCCCTATCACATAAGAATTATATATGCATAATTTCGGAAGTACTCACAATGTGACCAAATCCTACTGGCTAGAAAACTTTCAAGGGATGTCAGAAGTATGGCTGTCTCCTCCAGCAGCCCTAGCCAGAACCCTTCTGCTCAGCCACTGGATCCCAGACTTCGGGACCAAAGTCTCAGGGACACAACTATTGCTTTCCCAGTTACAGGTTCAACCAGTAGTAAATCTGAGCACATAGCCCAGAGACACAAACAGACATAAACAGGACATTGATATAATGGAGGCACCCCAGAAGTCAATTTTGGCAGGCAGTAAGCTCCAAACAGACTTTATTCTAACCAGAACTGTTTAGCAGATATGTGAACTGACACGGGAAGGTTGCAGGAATAACCACAAACCATGGATGAAATTAAGTTTATTTTCATTAACTCGCTATCCAGGAGATCTCTGAAAAACACCCGGGCAGAGGTGCACAAGCAGGAACACAGGCACTGCAGAGCTCAGTCCTTGCTAGAAGATCTACATGCCTGCTGGTTTCACCTGTGTATCAGGGATTCACGCAGGCAGTTTATCACACTGCTTTGATCTTTGCCTGCAGTACAGCAGGAATTTCAAGGATGTTTGATAAGGTGCCTTTAAGATTGTCACAGGCCTATGTTATCTAAACACAGAGGTTCTACTTGTGAAGCACACAAGGCTAAACAACAATTAGTGTGATATATGTGTTTTTCCACACCCCAGCTGCAGTCTCTTGAGCATATTTACAATTCTTCTCCTCGCCAATCTTCCATTATATTCCCACAGCGGAAAACCAACTAGAAACAGGGTTTAGCCAAAATTATTCATCACTCTGATAACATTATAAAACACAGGTTCAGATACTGGTTAGGAGCTCATTTACTACACAGCCAATTCAAACTCAAGGGATCAGATCCCAAAACTCTAGTGTGATGATTCAAAATGTGCATCTTCCCACTCTTACTAAGTGAGGACTCTCGAGGATACCCAGATTGCTTACCAGTTTGGCAAGGTGTCTCAGTCCTCGAGGAATGTTCCTTAGATGTCCAGTCTAAGGAGGAGAGTCTTTGACTGCAGACCCACTGCTCCAAGGAAGACCAACTCAATGGGAGTATCCACTGGGCTCCATTTATACCTTAGCTGAATCTGAGCTGTGGTAATTTATGGTAGTGGTTCAGAAACTCCACTCAACCAAGGCATTTCATTGGTCAAGGGCCCTGTCTGTTGACCAAGGGGCACGTACATGACTGTAGTGGTCCATCAGCCTAGGAGTTTCTGTTGCTTTGGGCGGGGAGGGGAAGGGGGGGAGGGAAGTGCATCTGCCACATCTGCTGGCATGTAAAGCTCACCTAAATGATTGGGAACAATTTGAACCTTTCAGACTGTTGGATATGCACAGTCCTCCCAAGAGGAATGGAATTTCCACTATTCGGAGTACCCCATCCAGACTGGAGTAGAGAAGGGAGCGGGGGGGGAAGTTGGATGCAAACCAGAAGCAAACCTGTCTTTATGGGCAAGACCTGAGTAAAACGATAGGAAGACATTTCAGATTGGTACCTTGGAATCAAACTGAAATCACGATTTATTCTAGATGTATGAACTCCATAGATAAAATCACCAGATGGGAAAAGTTACCAAATGGCAGTGAATGTAGTCAGTCCCAGGGTGCAGGAATCTTTAATATAACCAAGCTGAAAGAACTGGGGTTTAATTACAGCATACAAAACACTGAGAACTTTAACTTCCCTTCCAACATAGCAACAAATTGTAATCTAGCTCCTGGGTGGTGGTGGCTTTGCGGAGATAGACAGCCAGGAAAAGCCTGCCTGATAATTGGCAAGGCCATTGTACAGGCAGATACATAGTACCTCAAGAAAAGGTGTTTAACCATTCATACACACCCCCGGGTATTGTTAGGACATTATGGAAAAAACGCGTTCAGTGCTGAATAACCCTCTTGCAAAGAGGCCCTCTGGATTTCATAGTTTTGCTGGATGGTTTATTCCTCAGCTAGGAGTTAGTGAACTAGAAAAAGCCATAGTAAATATATCAGCCACAATCGAGAAAATCGAGAATGCCACTATGGATGCTCTTCAGGGGCTCCAGGAAGAGATATCATCACGAAGCAAGATAGTCCTACAAAATCGCATGGTCCTAGACCTCCTGACTGCAAAAGAAGGAGGAGTTTGTGTGGTGATAAACCAAAGTTGTTGTTCATATATTAATCAGGAGAAACGGGTAAAAACAGATATTCAAAAGATATGGGAACAATCTCAGATCCTCCAACTAGTTACTAGAGACAATACAACATGGGGATTCTCTAATTTATGGGAAGGCCTCACTTCCTGGCTTCCCAACTTAACCTGGTTACGATCCTTATTTGTAGCTTTAGTGGGAATATTAGCTTTAGGGATACTGGTCTGTATGATGATGAGGTGTTTCTTGTGGTGTTGCCAGAGTACCGGGAATACTTAGAGCAATTGGAAGAAATATCAGCTAAGGCAGGAGCTAGAATCTAATAGGTATTTTGTAAAGACATTAGATAAAGAAGATTCATATTAGTAAAAGAATTTACTAACCTCTTAGAAAAGGGGGGAATGATACAGGGAATTGACAATTAACTAATTAACACTTAAAGAACTAACACTTGACACTTAAAGAACTAACCCTACCCCACATCACTAAAGACACTTAGAGAGCTAACCCTTTATCCCACATCACTATTGCCTAGCCTTGCTTAGCTCTGCGTAACTTATTGTATGAGAAACAGGACTTCACTGACGCCTTGCAAAGATAATAATCCTTGGGTGCATCCTTGGTGCATCCTTGGGTGAACTGGATAACAGAAACTTGGGCACAGGACAGGAGATATGCCAGTTTTAACCAACTCAGCAGTCTGAGACCTAATCAACTCATCACACTGGACCAAAGGTGACTGTGTACAGAGAAGAGGACCCAGGTTCACAATCACTGCGCAGCTGCAACCAGGAGGAGCCAGAGGTGGAGACTATGGAAATGCTCTCCCAGAACTCATTGTAATAAGAACCGCCTTCTCGGGGACAGGTTATGAATATGTATAGGCGTTCCTAAAATCTTTCATGAATATATAACATTTTACTGTATTTAACCAAGCTCACGACTACTGTAAAACACACACATTTTGGGTTAATTTTTTTCCTGTGTGTCCGACGTCGTAATTGCATACCTTCCTTATGTAATAGACTTAACAATATATTTGTTAATCAAACCGGTCTAAATGGATATGTTATCAGTGGCTGTGAAACCTGAGCATATAACATGATATTAGTACATGCTGCCATTAAACAATGCAACCTGTATGTAGTCTTTGTAAAAAACTTGTTCCGCAGATATGTGTAAAATTCTAATTTAGTGTACTCTGCAGAACATTCAGTAAGAGACTGACAGAGATAAGGGCCCAGTTGCATCCTTGTGTGAACGAGATATTGGGGGTCTTCAGCACAAAGTGGGAGGAAAACCAGCTCAAGCCGTTGGAGCCTTGGCCAAACCCAGCATGCTAGGCCAAAGATGAGAAGTGCATGACAAGATAGACTGCGGCCTTCATCCAAAAGACCCCCGCCCATGACCACCTGGAGACACTGCGCAGGCGCAACAGGAAAGAGCCAAAGGTGACGACTATAGATATAATTCCTTGGAACTCATTTTAATAAGAACGGCCTTTTCGAGGAAAAAGTTATGAATATCTATAGGCGTTCCTGGAATAACCATGAATATGTAATCCTTTACCACAGTTAACCAAGCTTGCTGCTACTGGAAAGGCGTGCGCCGTGGTGGAGCGGAGACTCCCCGGCCACCCAGCGCTGTTTTGCCCGCTTGCCGCTTGCTGCAATAAATTCTAAGCAATTTATTCCAATGAGTGCATGCTATTTATCGTGATCGTCTATAACACTTACAACCTCAAGGGTTGTAAGGTCATTTCCGTGCCTCCGTTCCACTCTTGATACAGCAGTTTTTGTTTTTGTGACTCCCCCCATCAGACCCATGCTACCACAATTAAGCTCCTGAGCCACCTCCCCCCAAGCGATGGCTTGACCACCCTGGGGAACACACCCCCCACCCCGTGGAGACGGTGCATCCCCCCAAAGGTCCCACAGCCACGCTGCATGCAGTTTCAGTGGGTCAGGAAGCCCGTCAGTATCTACATTTACCAACACCGGGAAAGGCTCTTGGGGAAGCAGGCTCGTGTTGTGAATTAACTGGAGGCAGGCAGACTTCTGTAAATCTTCAGTTAAGTGATTTTTTGATCATTAGCGGTCAGAAGCACACTAGGCTCTGAATGCCCTTGTGCCTCCTTCTCTGAGAACAAAGTTTCATCACCACCAGTTAAAACACGTTCTGTTTCCATTTCTCGGGCTAAGTTACTATATTTCTTCTGAATCTCTGATAAATTGGCCACAGGGAATGATATTGTTTGGGTGGCAACTTGCAGAGCCACCCCTGCTTGGCTGTTATCAGCAGACTCAGTTTTAATGAGCGGCCTCATTGTTGCCTGCTTGTTCTTGGGATAAGATACTTCATGGATAATTTCCAATTCTTTAGGTGGATACAGGGTTTTAAGACCCTGCTCCTCAGCCGCTTGTGCAGGGCTGGTAAAACCGGGCTCACTGCTTGGAACAGAATCAAGATTTGTCTGGTAGTATTTTACCCGCTTATATTCTTCCAATTCAGATCGTAAGCTTTTCTCCTGGTCTAAGGCATCTAACAGAGCTGTAAGGAGCTGCTGAGTGATATTGCGTTCTGCAGCAAACTGGTCCTGCAGGACCTTTACCGTTTGTTGCTCATTTTGTTTGTCCAGGTGCCTGGTGCTTTGAGCTGCCACCAGGCCCTTCAGTAAATCCAAATCCAGAATCTTTGTGGGAGTCTCAGTTACTAGCAGATCCCCCTTATTTTCAGTGAGCTGTCTGAAATATATTCATTCGCCGTCCCCCGGCTCACTTACTGGAGACGGTGAAGGAAGTTTCCCGGCCTTGAGGGGCTGTTGAATTCCTCTCTAGGAGCAGTGGGAATGACTGGCACGGCTGACACCTGATTTACAGGGGCCGTGGGAGTGTCTTGCTTTCCCGGTTGCTTGTAAGCTAGCTATAACAGATTTCTGCTGGTGGCTGTTTGCCTCCTTGTCCCACAAAAAAAAACAAGTATCCATTTATCTCAATTTATTGTCTTTGCAAAGGTAATTTAATTTGTCCAGGTCAAAGGTTCCCTCATCTGGAAAGTGCAGTTCTGGTGTGGCAAAAGTATAGCCCTTCCACTGGTAGACAAGTTGGACCGACTGCCTGCCCTAATTTTTTTTTTGCAATTGTGCACCTTAATTTTGGCACATGGAGCTTAACAGGCATTTAGGATCTGGACAGGAGAAACCTTGACCCATTTTCCCAGTTAGTTTTTTACTTTTCTCAGTAAGGGAGTACAAAGCTAAGGCCTGTACATGGCAAAGGGACAGAAGGAGAGGTTCAGAAAAGGTGTAGAAGGGAAGGTTCAGGTGTCCCCAAGAAGACAGAGCTTTGATTTTATCCCCTCGAAACATGGACCTAGAAAGGAGACAACTCATCATCACCCATGGAGGTGACTCTGGAGTGTGACCCAAGCTTTCAGAAGTCTCAAAATCAGCCTACTCTCATTTGGCTAAAAAAACGTTTTAATTCTGTTTCCCTTTAATTTTCCCCCTTTCTTTATATTATAAGCACAAATTAAAATAACATAGGGTTTGCTTACCACTGACATAATGGCCAGCCAGGAGGAATGGTAGGGGAGAAGACCACATGCAAGTGAGATTTTGAAATGAGGGTTTCTTACCTCTTATGGTGTTGCCACATGGGTCTCCCCCACCAGTTCCAGTCTGGTTGCTTCTGCCAGTGTGCAGTAATTCAACTTCTGACACCAAACTGCTGGGGAATTTTTATGTGTCCTGGTTTTGTTAAAAACAAGACCAGTTCTCTTTTAGTGATTTTTCATTTCAGCTAAGTTCTTTTAAGTGCCTTCTAAGTAACTGCACATTTTTTCTTGGACACTGTGCTCGGTTCTGATAAGATGACCAACGGAACGCGGAAGAAACTCATATTTAGATTCATTACTATAGTAACCAAGGTGTCATGGAGGCACCCCGAGGTTAGTTTAAGGGACAACAGGGTCCAAAACAACTTTTATTAAACCGGTGAGAAACAGGGTTTTAGCACTCCAAAGTGACTTAAATACAGGTTCAGATATCAGTTGGGGAAAATTATTACGGGGCAGCAACTAATACAACAGGCGGTCCACAGAGTGCATGCACATGGCTTCACCCAAAACAATACCGGAGCCGTCCCTGAGTCCGGGAAGAGTACACACTTGCCTGAACACGGTATGGGATTATTTTAAAGGGATACATGTACTCATATTGAGTACAGAAAGTGTACACTGGCAATCCTGTGAGGGTTAATTTATAATACACTCGCAATCCTGCGAGGAGAGATACACGTGCAAATGTGCACGGAATATTACACGTGCTTATGTGCAAGCACGGGAGGAAAATACACCCATGATTATGCGAGGAAATAATTTATACACGTGCTCGTATTGAGCACGGAAAGTACGCATGCATATGTGCACAGAAAGTATAAATACACGTGCAAATGTGCACGGAAAGTAGATACAGTCGCAATCCTGCGAGGGTTAATTTTACACGTGCTTGTATTAAGCACGGAAAGTTACACGTGCTTATGTGCAAGCACGGGAGGAAAATACACCCACGATTATGTGAGGATTAATTTTACACGTGCTCATACTGAGCACGGAAAGTACGCATGCATATGTGCACGGAAAGTAAATACACTCGCAATCCTGCGAGGAGAAATTTTACTCACACCCGTGGTGGCAAGGCAAGCGGAGTCTCCATCCCGGGGGGGGGGCTCTCGGTGGCAGCATCTTGCTCGTGCTCCAAGAGATTCGTGACAAGGGGCGGAGTCTCGACCAGAGTCCCGTTTTTTATTGGCTGATCAGATGTGACTGTAGGCATTCCAGAAGCTTCTCTGCACACCCCCCCCCCGCTGTGGGGTGCCCCTGAAGCCTCCAAACATCCCCCACACTGGCCGTGGGCGCCCAGCAGCTCCCTGGCGCCTCGGCACTCCCTTCTCCTAATGGCCCTGGCCAGGGTGCTCTAGGGCCAAACAAAAGAAGCTGTTAGCCTCAAACAGCAGAGAGAGAAGGAGATGTGTCTACTCCTTCCATGATGAAGGAGGGAGGAGGAGAGAGGGGGGGTTTGCATCCTGCCACAATCCACCCTGTGACTACAGTCATGATCTGACAGGCACTTTCGAGTTTTGATGCAGTCACCTCTTGCCTCCAAAGTAAAAAGGGGACACTTCTGCCGGTGAGCCTTAATGTCCACTGTGGATCACCATATCTCATGTGTTGACTTACCCCTGCAAAAACAGTTATTAATAGCAATCAACAATAGAATTGAATTAATTACAACAATCAACAATTGCCCGAGGTAATTATTGAGTCCAAACATCAGTCACAGTTCATTAGTGTTTTCAGTCGCAGGCCTGCCTTCTGAATGGCTTGCTGGTGTTAGCTGGATCCTCTTCCACCCCGTCATTGTCCTTTGCCCTGCAAGGAAACACAAAGACAGATCTCGGTCCCGGGGTGGAACCGGGCTTTCAGAGTTAACATGTTGAACTAGCTCAGAAAGTTCTGAGCAGAAAATATCTCTTGGACCTTGTGTTTTGAGGCCAGGTCTTTATCGAGTTGTTGCCTGTTTTTGACTATTTATCAACATCGTTAATGACCTCCATAATGCCCCATTTAGCTGCAGTGGAGTGCCGGTTATTTTTTTTGATAGCAAGTAATATTAGCAGCTACTTTTAGTAAGCAGCAGTGCTGAGGCATATTGCCAGGTCCTAATGTGAGCTGCCTCTGAACCTCAGAGAGACCACTGAGCCGGGGCAGGGTTCCTGGTCCCAAGCCGCGGCTTTTTTTTTTTTTTTTCTTCAGTTTGAAAGAGGGCGGGGGGCGCTCCCGTCCGCAATGAGGCGGGGGGAAGCAGCCAACCCGGGGAAGGTGGTTGCCTGCCAGAGCTCGAGAGGCCAGGCTGCCCCACCCCACACCACCAGGACTTAGATGCCAGGAATGGTGGGGGGGGGGGGGCAGCCGGGAGGAGGTGCGCGGACAGGCGGTAGAAACTTTATGGGGGAAAGTTTGCCTACGTTTTTGGGGTCACGCCCGTACTGGACATGTATTTCTAGCAGCCCTTTCAGGCTGCCCCGTTTTGCGCCACCAGTCCCGGGGCGGTCGCTGGCACTCGCAAGGTCGGGCTTTGCTATGCCGGACCCTCCGAGTTGCCAGTACGGGGGGGGGGCCGTCTGGACACCGCGGCTAGGGACAGGTCGTGGTCTCGACTGCGATGGGCAATCGGGACCGGCTGGTGGGGAGGGGAGCGGCCAGCTATAGCGAACCCACCAAGGCTTCCACGAACCGGCTGCAGCGCCACCAGTACCGGATCCCTCGGCAGGGGATGGGGAAGTGTCTGAACCACCACTCAATAATATCTGATCACCCCCGGCACACGGGGCAGCACAAACAAAGCACGTACACGTCTCCATTTCAATGAGAGGGCACACAACCTCTAAATCTACCTTTTCTTCATCAACACTGTTTTCAGTGTCGAGAAGCGGCGGGGCGGAGGGGCGTTCGCTCAAAAAGCCCGCGCGTTTGTTTTGCCGCAAAACTTCTTCCTCTATTTGGAGGTCAAGTTTACACACATCCCGCGCTAACTTAAAGCAAACGGCCAGAAGGAAACACCCTGCGATCCACACTACTGCAAGACCCCATGTTGCTGCAGAGGTATTACTCAACCCTCTAAATAATTCCTCCATATCTGATATCCTGCCGACAACGCCAAAAATGTCACGCTGAAGAAGCTCATATTTAGATTTATTACTATGGTAACCAAGGTTAACTGATAACGGGACATATTTGCAGGAGGGGCGGACAGAACAGGTGACTAAAACTGACCAACTGAGTATTCCATCCCATAATCGTCATACCCCCTAAATAAGATGGAGATCACGAGGGTCTCGCTCTCTTTGATCATGGCTGGCATCTAGAGAGGACCCTGCCTGTCTGCCTGTGATCTATAGGCCTCAGGCCCTGCAGCCCTGAATGCAGTTTCCGGTTTGCTGTGAAGTCCTGCCCAGGACTTCCGGGTGCCTGCCCTACAGCTGCTGGACCCACACCAGCTCCTAGCTCCGCCACCGCTGGAGTGACGCCAACTCCATATTGGGCATTCAAGATTGGTTTTGTATATTTTGTATCATTTTCTCTATTTATTAGTAGCATTAGTAAAGCCTTTAAAACATCTCCAACTTTCAAAGTCCCTCTTCCTTATTCCTCCTTATCATCTTTCCTATCAAGAGAGGGTGGGGGAGGGATTAACATAGGGCATCTGCCATGGTTTATTGTCGCCTTGCTTTAAACCTTGACAGATTTAATTGGTGGCCCATACAGGGATAGAGAAGCTGTACAGGGAAGGAGAAAACCGTACAGGGAAAGATAAGATAAACCCGTGACAGGTTTTATTGGTTCCATGACTTGGATTTGCCTGAGAAATGCTGACAGTTTTATTGCGCCAGAGCAGGGACGGGGTTTGAGTGAGAAGGGCTAAGAGGCTATTTGATGAATAGTGTAAACAGCTTACCGGGTAGTGTGAGAGAGCATCAGACTTTGATGTGTGTGGTCTGAGTTCGAATCCTCTTGTGGGAGGAAACTTTGGGAAACGATAGATCTGTGTGCTTTACGAGTCATAAAGCAGACTGCAATTTGAGGATGTTTTTGATTTAAAGAATGTTGTTGCAAAACTGGTATTATTTGTATAATTTGCTCACTTGGTTGGATTTAATAATGCCTTTTCTGGGATTAATGTGGAATGTCATCTCTGGAAGTAGAGATAAAGTTGTTATAATAGCTTTGTTCCTGGGTTGTATAGCACTGATTTATTTAGTCCTAATTGAGCCGGTGATGTATTTCTATACATTGTTATAATACTTCAGGAATATGCATTTTTTTAATTCTTCAGCAGAAGCAAAAGAAATTAAAGAGACCTGTGCCTTTTGTTTTCTCAGTTTCAGGAGTGAGATTTTAGGAGAGCTATTTAACTATTCTCTGCCTGTGTCATTAGAGCAAATTACAGATGCTTTTGGGAATTTTGAATATCCCTGGATCTTTGAGCAAAGCTTCTTAGTATTACTGGGACTCTGGAATGTGTGTCAGTCTTTGCTGGTGATTGTAGCAATTCTAACTTCTGCGGCGGGAGTTGCCGCTTTTAAAGCTACAGGCACCTCAGTCACTGAAATGCCTGTGACAGACTCTGCAACTACATCAGTTCTGACAACAGATACAACAGATTCTGCATCCCCCTCAACAGACTCTGCAGCCACTCCAGTTCCTAGCTTAGATACTGCAGCCATGCCAGTGACAACGACAGTTAATGCTGCTACTGCAACAGCTGGCATCGCCACCACACCCACGCTGACTACAGATACTGCAGCCACTACAACTGCAACATCAGTTACTGCATCCACTCAAACCCCCACAACATGTGATGTGGCCATTCAGACTTCAGCAGTATTAGTATAAATATAAATATGGGGAGGCCTGCGGCGATTAGGGACGACGCATACCAGGACGCAGACAGAGATTCACGCAGAGGCAGAGATCTTGTTCAGGAAGGAGCGCAGAGCCTGGCCAAGCAGAGAGCTGACCTAGGCCTAGGCCTAGGCCGCCTTCTTTATTCACCATTGACAATTTATAGGATTTACAGGTACGGGCTTGGACTAAGATGTTTACAAAAGGTGTTTTTCCACTAATTGTTATTAAAACCACATTAAACTCATGTGATGTTTGTCTCACTTGTTTTCCACTCATTCACAGACCAGGCCCAAGGACATTCACACATCCCATGCACTTGGGGGCAGTTATCCGGCCCGAGATACCATTCTCACGAGTCTGGGCTATAACTTTTTACAATTACGAGAAACATACTTCAAAGTAATCTGTCCAATGCCCTTATATATTATTATGTTAGTATTATGTCTTTGACCGTCCAGATAGTCATGTTAGTATTGATCTTCCTTTATCATCCAGGTGGCTGGAACCGCACATCTTGCTTTCCCACATTTTACTTTCCAACATTTCCCCCTTTTTTGTTTTAAACATCAGGTTCTCAATGAGCGCAGTAAGGACCCTGGCTTTGTTCTTCTTTATATTCTCTATCATTCTCCAGATGATTCGGAGGACTACAAGAAAAAACATCACACAAGCATATCCAATTCCCACAAAAAACCCATATAACGGTATTACACATATTTAGCACTCTGATAACAGAAGATACAGGTTCAGGTATCAGCTAAGGAGATAATTTAAATACAATATCATAAGAATAATGAGGATCCACAACATGCATGTAGTCACTCACAAGAAACAAAACTAGAGGCCTTTTACTTCAGGGTACTCACAAGAAATAGTCACTCACTCAAATAAAGAAGTGAGGTGTCATTAATCCCAGGAAGTTTCCTTAGATGGTGTTCCTGTCTAAGGAAAGGACTCCAGTCCACAGACCCGCAGCTCCGAGAAGACCACTCAAAGAGGGTCTTCGACGGGAATCCCATTTCATTGTTTGGCCAGATGTGGCTGTGGGCATTACAACATAGTCCAGAAGCTTCTCAGCTAGTCCGGGCACCTCCTTTGTTAAGGACCCTGTCAACTGACCGAGGGTCCCACCCCTCCTGACCCATCAGTTGGTAGAGGTGAAGTTTATTGACAACACCTTGGTACCATTCTAGGTGTATATATGTGGGGACAGGCACAGTGGGGCACAGAAGGTGCTAAAGAGCCATCAACCTCCTCATTGAGAGCTCCAGATTTCAGGGGAATGTGTACTGCCTCACAATCCAGCCTGTGACCACAGTCATCTGACAAACTACTTTGGAGTGGTCGTGCAGTCACCTCTTGCCTCCAAAGTCAAAAGGGGGCATTCTGTTGGTGAGTTTGAATGCCCACTGTGGATCATCATACCTTATGTGTCATTTTCTTGTTGCAAATCAACCTACAATAGAACAGAATAATGCAAATTACAACAATTACCGTTATTAACAAATATTGGAGAAAGCTGGTTAGCCATACTAATAAGGAAAACAAACGCATTGAAAGTTTTTTCGCCAGTTAGTCCCCAGTCCAAATAATGTAAATCTGTATCATTCTGATACGCTAGTGCCTCTTTCTTTGGTCTCTTCTGTTTCTTTGTTGCCCTCTGCTGCAGGGACAGATGCTGCATCTCTGGCATTAGGTCCTGCATCATGTTTGTCCAACTCGTAGAAAGGTTTAACATATTTCGCAGGAAGCCACTTTGGTCCTGTTGGAAGAAGAACACAAGAATACCCCCTCCCCCAGGTGATTAGTTCTACAGGCCCTTGCCACTGACTGTTGTGCAGGGGATCCCGGTATAAAACCTTTGGTCTCTGAGACAGTGAATCTGGAACACAGAAGTGTTTTTCCACTGCTGCGACAGAGGAGGGAGGCATAGTACGATTCAAAAAATTTAAAGTATATGTTGCATTGTCTAATTTTTCTTGAGGCGTCATATTCCCCCTTTTTTGTTTTAATAACATCTGTTTCAATGTGGAATGTGCTCGTTCAATGATAGCCTGTCCAGTGGGAGAATGTGGAATACCTGTGACATGCGAAACACCCCATAGCTGTAAAAAATATTGTGTGGATCTAGCAGTGTATCCAGGACCGTTGTCAGTTTTAATCTGTTGTGGCACTCCCAGCATAGCAAAACAGTGGGTCCAGTGATGGTGAACATCTCTGCTTTTCTCACTTGTATGCGCAGATGCACAAAGCATACCTGAAAAAGTATCTATAGAAACATGTACATATTTCAAACGGCCAAAAGATGAAACATGTGTAACATCAGACTGCCAAATGTCATTAGCTGAGAGTCCACGAGGGTTAACTCCAAGGGAGGGCGAGCTTGTAATCAGACCTTGACATTCCAGGCAAGAGCGCACTATGTCTCTCGCTTGCTCGAGAGTGAGACCAAACATCTTTTTTAAGGCAGCAGCATTCTGATGGAAGAAAGCTAAGTAATAGTTTTACGAAAAGAATTGGGCAAAAAAATCCATTCCAAGTATATCAGTCTGTTTGTATTCTCATCATACTGTCCCACAATAGCCACAGGTTGTTTCTATGTTGTAGATATAAACAGACAAATCTGCAAGTCCAATCGAATGCATTTCGCTTGTAAGGTTGTCATAAATTTATTCATCAAAGTTTCTAACTCCATTTTGGCTGTCATATTTATTGGATATAGTTTTCCCTTACCGGATCGAGGTCCTGTTTCAGTTCTATCAGTGTAGTGTTGGCTTTACGGATACTTTGGTTGCCCATACTAGTGGAAATACAGCATTCAAAATTTCCTTGGAGATTTCTCACTTGCAGCAAGCAGATCTGCACCATCCAAGCAGCTTCTTGTGGGACATGCAACTAAACGGAATTCTCAGAAAACGTTATTTGAGATTACAATTTACTTAACAAATCTTGACCCAGAAGAGGTATAGGGCTTTCTGGCAAATACAAGAATTCAGCTGTTAAAACTTTGTTCCAAATTTAGCATTCCATTGGTTTCAAAAAATGGTCTTTCTTTCTTTCCCACAATCTCAAAAACTATCATGGTGAATTTACTAAGAAGTCTTTTACAGCTAGTTACCACAGAGTAAGTCTATTAAGAAATTTTTGGTTTAATTTCCCAGTTTCATTAGAACTACGGATCTGCTAGGGATGCCTTTAAATTTCACCCTCAGACTGCTCCATTCAGTATTACAACATTGCCGCAGTGGGGGGGAGAAAAAGCCCCCTTTAACTTCTTTAAAAGCGGGCAGCCAGGTTTTTCTTTTCTTTTTTTTTTTTTTTTTCCTCTCCTCTTCTTGCTGCAGTTTAGATACAGGCAAGGCCACGCAGGTGGCATTAATTGCTGGTGCTAAGTGGGAGCTGCCTGGGAGCTGCCCCGGAGCTAAGTTTATCTTGCAGCTTGACACAGGCCTGAAATTTGTGTTCAAACAGTACAGCACAGGCCTGGGATATTTTGCTTTTTTATTTTCCCATTTCATTCCAGCCATAATAGACTCTATATGCAATTCTAATTAGCTGAGCAATAGTTATATTCCTCAGCCCCATTTACCATTTGAAATGTCTTAGAGATGTCGATAAACAGCATATTAACTATCAATCGATTACTTTAATTTTCCTAGATCCAAATCTGGTCATATTCTAGCAACTTTTAAATACAACCTCCTCTGAGTTCACATCCATCATAGCATTTAGTTTTCTTTCCCATACCTCCAACAAACACGTAAATTCAACGCGAATCAGAGTTTAACAACTTCAATTCTTTTCTGGTCTCAAAATTATTAAATAACAATAAGAGCAATTACTCTAATGTGTAAGGATGCATCCTAAGGGGGAGCAAGGTGGTAATTTAGTAGCGGAACCAGTTCCCATTTTGTAATTATCTCCCCAAACAAAATTCTTTTGGTACCAAATATAAATATGCAAATTAAAATGCTGAGCTCAGATAAGAAAACCAAATACCAAGTTCAAATACGCAGATAGATCACAGTTACACTAATTCAAGACAATATCTCGATTTTAGCATTGCACCTTTGAACCGCTTACTGTCCAGCCAGGTAGAGGTGCCACTGGGTCTCCCTGACAAAACAGGTCAGTGCGTGCTGGAGCCCAATCGGCACCCGCCCTCCCGCCACCACAGCAAGCTGGACTGGGCAAAGCTTTTATTAGCGTCTCATCTGGTGTGCTACAACTGTTATTCCAAAACCAGGATTCTTTACATGGTGTGCATACAAAAGAGCCAAATCCAGCACATCGAGGTGAGACACAGCCGATCACAGAGTTGCACAAGTCTGGATATTGGAATAAAGCTAGCATGCTAGAAAGAAAAGTAACAGCTGTCACACACAAAATCTTATCATCACATTCACACCTGGCAGATTGACTATATTATACTACCTCAAACCTGCCAAGGCAAGCGCTATGTGCTTACAATGGTGGAAGCAACTACTGGATGTCTAGAAACATATCCTGGGTCTCATGCCACTGCCCGGAACACTATTCTGGGCCTTGAAAAGCAAGTCCTGTGGCAACACGGCACTCCAGAAAGAACTGAGTCAGACCATGGGACTAATTTTAAAAATAGTCTCATAAACAACTGGGCCAAAGAACATGGTATTGAATGGATATATCATATCTCCTATCATGCACCAGCCTCTGGGAAGATTGAGTGATACAATGGCTTGTTAAAAACTACCCTGAAGGCAATGGGAGGTGGAACTTTTAAAAATTGGGTTAAGAATCTGGTACAAGCCACTTGGTTGGTTAATACCAGGGGATCAATCAATCAAGCTGACCCTGCTCAGTCTGAGCTTTTACATACAGTGGAAGGGGATAAAATCCCAGTGGTGCATGGGAGGAACATGTTAGGAAAAGCCGTCTGGGTTATTCCTGCTTTGGGCAAAGGCAAACCCATTTGTGGGATTGTTTTTGCTCAAGGGCCTGGATGTATTTGGGGGGTGATGCTGAAGGATGGGGAAGTCCGATGTGTACCTCAAGGAGATTTGATTCTGGGTGAAAATACTGTATGAGGGCAATTGCTGCATGACACTAACAGTGTTCCATAAGTGTCTTTCAGGTTGATGCAGTGGTGGTGATGAACCCTGAGCTAGCCTCATAGAGTGGTGTCCAGTAACTTCTCTGAGACTGACATCTCTGACCTGCAATTCCTGGGCACAAACTGCACCAGATTACACACCATCTCTCCTGCCTAGGGAGAGACTGCTGTGATAGACAGAGACCTGCAGTCATGAACTAGTGATATACATATTTATGTGTGTGTATATACATTTGAAGACAGGTAGAAAGCAGTAGTGATTTGGGTTTGACTTAAATGGTATGGAATAAGGAGTGGAATGTCCTGTTTTTGTTTTGGTACCCCTTGAGGTGAATTAAACACATATTTGTGCTTAAATATAAAATAAACATTTAATGAACAATGTATTGGACAGAGTCCTACCACCATATGTAATTCTACACAGTCTGCAAAGATGTGTCACAATCAGATTCCTCATATACAGTTGCATCGGCACCAATTTCAAGAGCGGTTGCATGGAGCACCTCAGCCCCACTGTGGATCCATCCTCCAGTCCAGCTCTGCTGCCCAGAGGTGGCCCCTGAATGCTTGCATTCCAGTATGTCTATAAGACAGTGCTGAGGCTTTTTCTTATCTCATCACTCAGGGAAACTTCACTCCCTTGCAAGTTCTGTCTCTGGCATTCATGCTTCCAGCCAGTTTAACCCCTTCTTGTAGTTGGACCTTTTTGCCCCCCATGCCAGATCATTCCTTGGTCACAAATTACCACTGCTGACCAGTTACAATTATAGTTTCTGCTTCAGTGGTATGAGAAATATATTGACATGAAGAAAACATAGTAAAGCATCTTGTTCTGTCTTTGCATTTCCTCCTTGTTTCTGTTTGTGATTGAACATTTATCCCTTTCCAAGTTTCCAAGCTTTGTGTCTTCTGAAGAAAGTAATCTAGACTGTCAGCAATCTCAGGGAAACATAAATTAATTGATATAATTATTATTGAGAAGCTGGGAGACAATGGTAGAGAATGAGGCCAGTCAGGAAAGGATGGTTAAAAATAGCTCTCTCAAGCTTGGCACCAAGCTGGTGACTCATTGCACATACTGGGGTGAACCTCCTCACAGAGCTGTAGGCAAAGCCGGTGGATGAGAAATCTATTGTTTTATATGTATTTGATTTTTGCTTTGGATTAATTTATAAGATAAGCCTGCGATGTGAGCCTTTTCTTTAGGAAAAGAGAAGAAATTAAAGCTTTTATCTCACCTCTCAAAGAGGAACAAAGTTTCTGAGTGAATCAGATCCACTGCTTAAGACAACTTTGTGATGGCTCTCTGATTTGACTTAGGTGGGAAGGAGGGTAACGTATGAACTATGTGTTGCACAGCAGTATCTAAATCACTGAAAGCTGAAATCCATCACCACTGTACTCGGTCTGGCTGAGATAGAGTAGACTATTCAGAGTAGCCTGTATGGTGCTGTGCTTTATATTTGTGGCTAAAACAGTATTGGTAACATGCTGATGTTATGGTGTTTGTCTTCCCAAGCAACTGTTATGCATGCTGAGGCTCTGCTTTCCCAGAAGTGACTGGACATCTTTCTGCGGATGGTAGTACCACTTTTTTTACATCCTTGTGGATTTTCTGTGATGGAACTGAAGATAAACCCAGCTGACAAAGCAAAGCCTGTGCCTCAGATTTGAAAATGATTTCTTCAAATACATGCATAGGGAGAAAATACAGTCGCTATCACTTTGATTTAATTACTTTTTTGATCTTGCAATATATTTTGCACTTTTTTTTTGGCTCTGGCATTGCCAAAAGTGCCTGTGTGCATCAGATAATGCTGGTCATCTCTGTGAAATTTTCCCCTGTGAACCAGAGGGGGAAGTGCTTAAATTACAGAAAAGCATTGAATTTAGTGCGCGGAGCAGTGAGTTGGTGGTCTTTCGAGGGTCGCAGGAAGAAGAAAGCGATCTTCATCGTGTTGTTCTTTCAATGAACTAAAGTCCTGGGCATGCACAGTTCTTTTGTTACTCGACTTGAAAACGCATGGTCAGCCTGAACCAGTTCCTGCACTAGTTTTGTCTTCTTATCTACTCAGAGCAAGCGTATTGTCCTTCAGTCCTCTCCTGCTTATCCTAACAAATACCATTCCTGTGACTTAACACCTAATAAATGCCTAACATCTAACATCTGTAAAACGTATTTTTATTAACTTATTTTATTACTAAGCTTGATTTTACATATCACTAATACTATCTTCTGATTTTGATTTCAGACAGATTTTGTATTTTTTCTTTCTCAGTACACCTTAAAGTGTGAACTTTATTTTCATAGAATAAATAATGAAATGTCAGTTTTCTCTTGTATATAAAAATATCACCAGTTCCATAAAGTCTATGAAGTTAGTGGTGAAATAAAGCTTTACTATGCTCTTGTCGTGGTTTAACTGTGGTCTACCTTGATTTCAGTAAAGCATCTGACACAGTCTCCCACAGCATCCTTGCTGCTAAACTGTGGTCTGGACGATCAGGTAGTGAGGTGGACTGTGAACTGGTTGAAGGAAGGAAGCCAGTCAGAGAGTGGTGGTCAATGGGGCAGAGACTAGTTGGAGACCTGTATCTAGTGGAGTCCCTCAAGGGTCGGTACTGGGACCAGTACTATTCAACATATTCATCAGTGACTTGGATAAGGGAATAGAGTGCACTGCCAGCAAGTTTGCTGATGACACCAAACTGGGAGGAGTGGCTGACACGCCAGAAGGCTGTGCTGCCATCCAGCGAGACCTAGACAGGCTGGAGTCCTGCATCTGGGCAGGAACAACCCCAGGTTCCAGTATAAGTTGGGGTATGACCTGTTGGAGAGCAGTGTAGGGGAACAGGATCTGGGGGTCCTGGTGGACAACAGGATGGCCATGAGCCAGCACTGTGCCCTTGTGGCCAAGAAGGCCGATGGCATCCTGGGATGTATTAGAAGGGGGGTGGTTAGTAGGTCGAGAGAGGTTCTCCTTCCCCTCTACTCTGCCCTGGTGAGACAGCATCTGGAATATTGTGTCCAGTTCTGGGCCCCTCAGTTCAAGAATGACAGGGACCTTCTTGAGAGAGTCCAGCAGAGAGCCACAAAGATGATTAAGGGAGTGGAGTATCTCCCGTATGAAGAAAGGCCGAGGGAGCTGGGTCTCTTTAGCTTGGAGGAGACTGAGGGGTGACCTCATTAATGCTTATAAATATGTAAAGGGTGAGTGCCACGAGGATGGAGCCAGGCTCTTCTCAGTGACAACCAATGATAGGACAAGGGGCAATGGGTCCAAACTGGAACACAGGAGGTTCCACTTAAATATGAGAAGAAACTTCTTCACAGTGAGGATGACAGAACACTCAAACAGGCTGCCCAGGGAGGTTGTGGAGTCTCCTACTCTGGAGACATTCAAAACCCACCTGCATGCCTTCCTGTGTAACCTGATCTAGGTGTTCCTGCTCCGGCAGGGGGATTGGACTAGATGATCTTTCGAGGTCCCTTCCAATCCCTAACTTTCTGTGATTCTGTGATTCTGTCTTTACCTCTAAGACTGGCCCTCAGGAATCCCAGACCCTAGAGGTAAGAAAGTCTGGCAAAAAGAAGACCTTCCCTTGGTTGAGGAGGATCAGGATAGAGATTGTTTAGGCAAACTGTGTTACGTCCCACCCAGAGGTATGGGTGGGGGGAGAGGTGACTCAGGTTTGTCGGTCCCCTTGGTTGGAAAAGAGTATACACAATACTTAAGGTCTGTAAACAAAAGGCTTTTATTTTGCAGCTTGGCCTAATTGGTAAATGAATTGGTGGCAGAAGGATTTACGTTATTTTAAGTTCAATTGGTAAATATGAAAAGGTTGCAGCACTTGTGGGGCTGTAAATATTACGTTACTATATTACTTATAAAAAGGAAAGCAAAAGAATAGAAGTATAGGAAAGAAAGAAAGAAAGAAAGAAAGAAAGAAAGAAAGAAAGAAAGAAAGAAAGAAAGAAAAGAAAGAGAAGAGAAAAGAAAGAAAAGAAAAGAAAAGAAAAGAAAAGAAAAAGAAAAAGAAAAGAAAAGAAAAGAAAAAGAAAAGAAAAGAAAAGAAAAAAAAGAAAAGAAAAGAAAAGAGATTTCACCATCCTTATGGTTCCGCTTTGTGTATGATGGGATTTATAGTCTCGGATCCAGCAATATGCAGCATCCTCTGGTGTCTTGTTCAGTTCCTGTGGAGAGACTGGTGGGCAGAGTGGTCCTCTGGATGGTGGGTGCATGCCATCCCAGTGCTTGCAAAGGTTGGTTTCTTATAGTCCTCTGGATTGCCTGCCTGCATGATCTTTTGCGCAGGTGTCACTCTGGCTCCTTAGCTTGTTGTTGATATGTAAATCGCAATTCACCTTATCCTGAATGCCTCAGCTCATGCTACTAGGGTGCTGCATAACTGGTTTTGCCACAATGTTTGAGACATTACCCTTTCAGTCTCTGGCATTCCATCCCGTGGCTCAAACATTTTCTGTTTTTCCAGGGCAGAGATTTTGACATGACAGATAGAGGACAGAAAAGATGAGAAGAAAAGGGAAGAGGGAGATGGATTTCAAACATTGTCTATGTAGTTTTTATCTATGGTAGTAGAGATAAAAGCTGAGAAATCATATATTCCACAAGAGCAATGCCAATCATCCAAAACAAGGAACCACAAATTAACATCATATCAATATCTAAAAGCCATTTTCACCAATCCGTGAGTCCCAGTGATTCTACAAGAGTTGAATCAAGGTGCAGGCCTCCAGCCCTTAAACCAGTCCTTCGGCTGTATTGCCTGGAAAAGCTCTCCCGTTGAGGCGTGGAAATGACCTTACAACCCTTAAGACTGTGTCCTGGTTTTGTTAAAAAACAAGTTTCTCTTTTACTGAATTTGCCTGTCAGCTAAAGCCTTCATATTAGCTGCATTTTCCTGGAGAACCAGATACATGTTTTGGTAAACCTAGCAATGGAATGCGAGGTTATTGATAGGCATGGATGGACATCTCACGAGAGGGGCAATGAGAAACAGGTGACCAAGAAACTGACCAACTGTGTATAACATTCCATTCACGTGAATACTTCATATAAAAGTGGGAGATCACAAGAATCTCGTCCCTTTTCCCTTTTTCCTTCTTTTCCCTTTTGCTTATGGCCGATATTAGGAGAGGACCTTGCTAGTCGTCCCTGCGAACCGAGGCCTAGTGAGAGACTGAATCCAGCTCCGGTTGGCTGCAGAGTCTAATCCAGGACTTTGGGTGCTGGCTCTGCAGTTGCTGAGCGTGGGAGATTTGAGGGATTTTCTTGAGGTTGTTGTGTGGATGGATTTCTATTAGATAAGGATTTATTTCTGAACTAGCCAAAGGAATCTCAAGGACAGCTCGAATGAAAAACAGCATCCTGAAAAACAACAGTGAGACTCGGGCGCGTGGACAACTCGTGAACATGGACAATATCCAATCAGCTAATGCGTACTTGGAGCGTGGACGTGTGATCAAGAAATAACTGCATATATAAGGAGGTTTGTTTCTGTAATAAACAGCTTCGCTTGAATTCATACTGGATTGTGCGGAGTCCATGATTTTTTGCCCTCGCAGCTGAGACTTTCAAGATTGGTTTTGTATATTTTGTATTATTTTCTCTATTCTTAGTAGTAGCATTAGTAAAACATTTTTAATTTTTCCAACTCTCTTCTCTCTGCCCTTCTTTTCCTCCCGATCGCCTGTCCTTAGTGGGAAGGGGGGAGAGGGAGGGGCAAAAGGGGGAAGTGGGGGGGGAGAGGAGGTTAACAATATATCTGCCAGGGTTTTATTGCCACCCCGCAATCTAAACCCTCAACGTGGGGCAAGAGAAAGGGGTAAATTTGGAGATTTTTGGCTTTTCTACTGCTCTGACGTACCTTTCAATTTTCTTGGCATGGTGCCAACTCATAGAGTTGTGATACTCGCGCGACTGTTTGCTTCGGACATCATTTAGTGGTATTAAGGCAAAGTGAATTACATTGATTTAAAGATGTTATGGCATAAGTTGTGTCACTTATTTTCTACATTGTGTTCGGTGATCCCATATTTGTGCTGGGCTTTCTTTCTGAATCGAAGTATTTGTTATATAACAACGAGAAACTGGATGATGGTTATGATGATACTGTGTGGTTTGGCACTAGTTTTTTTCATTATACTGCAGCCGCTAATGAATTTCTACTCGTTTCTGCTTTACCTTGAAAAGCCTCCGGGAGAGATAAGAGAGCAATATGGCTCTGTGTTTGCTAATTGGTCGAGTGAATCTTTAGAAAGGCTGACTAACAATACTTTGTTTTTTTTGCTAGGACAGTTGGCAAATGTTTTAGAGAGCTTTGAATATCCTTGGAGCTTTGATAGAACTGTGATGGTGTTATCTGGTTTTCTGCATGTGTGTCAGTTTGTGCTACTGTTAAGAGAAATGAGGTTCAATAGGAGGTTTGCGTCTCTTTTTAGTTCTGAGATTTGCGGTGCGTCTTCGGAAGCTTTAGCAAAAAGCACTCCTAGGCGCTTGAGAAAAAGCAAAACAGCGAAAGCTGCCGCTGCAGCCAGTGCCCCCCCAACCGCGGCTTCGCAGGCTGAAGCTACAGCTCCTCCGCAGAGTTCCTCTGCCAAGGTTGCTGCAGATAATGTTACTTCTCCAGCCTCAAAGGCTAACAAGGCAGGCCCCCCTTCTTCACACACTGGTCACTGTTGCTGCTGTAAGCACAGCAATCAATGGGACAGTCATTCAGACTCTGGAAATGAATCAAATGATGGTGAACCCATATCAGCATCACTTGCCGGTTGTAAGAAAGTCACTAGAAAGACTACTCGTGCAGCAGGTGATGGCACAGGGCCAACATCAACCCAAGGGGCATCATCAGTGCAGGGAGGAGATGAAGTGACCACCACTTGGTCCTTTTCTCCAGGTGAGCTGAGAGATCTGCGAAAAGACTTTAGTCATCGTGAAGGCGAGAATATTGTAACCTGGCTGCTCGGATGCTGGGATAATGGGGCAGAAACAATTGAATTAGAAGGTGGTGAAGCCAGGCAGCTGGGATCTCTGTCAGAAGATTCCGCCATTGACAGGGCAATTTCAAGAGAGCCTAATGCCACTACCCTTTGGACCCGACTCCTGGCAGCTATGAGAGTAAGATTTCCCTACAAGGAAGATTGTATATCCAAGTTAGGGAAATGGAATACTATGGAGAGAGGTATCCAGTTCCTGAGAGAATTAGCTGTGCGAGAGATCATCTATTTTGGACCAAACAACCCACAGGGGACAGACCCAGATAGAATCAATTGTACACGACCTCTGTGGCACAGATTTATACAAAGTGCACCACCTGCATATGCTAAGTCATTGGCAGGAATGGTCTGGTCAGCTGGAGGTGTACAAAATACTACTGAAGTGATCGAGCAGCTCCGGGACTTTGAGGACAGCCTTGCTGGTTCTCTACGGGCTTGTGTCTCTGCTGTGGAGAAACCGTGTGAAAAATCTGATGACCGGTTTGAAAAGCTGTTGCAAGAAATCAAAGAACTCAGAGAAGACACGTACCATTCACCACCTGCACGAACCTATGTTTCAGCTATTAGGAGAAGGCGTTTCCAGTCTCGAGAGAGAGGACAGAGGCAGCCCACAAAAAGAGGTTCACTGTGGTTCTTCCTGCATGAGCAGGGAGAAAACATGAATAAGTGGCATGGAAGATCTACCTCAGAACTTCAAGAACGAGTACGTGAGATCAAAGGAAAAACTCCTAGGAAGGTGGCTGCTCCAGTTTACAAAAGGAGCAGAAGAGATTCTGATGCCCTTGAAGGAACCTCTAATTCACACCCAGAGATTGTGCAAAACAGAAATTAGAGGTGCCCTGCCTCCAACCAGGTGGAGGAAAGGGATAACAGAGTTTATTGGACTGTACAAATACGATGGCCTGGTACAACACACCCCCAAGAGTACAAAGCTTTAGTGGACACTGGTGCTCAGTGAACAATAATTACTTCTAATTATAGAGGAACACAATCCATCAATATTGTTGGAGTGACTGGGGGATCCCAGGAACTGACTGTGTTAGAGGCTGAAATGAGCCTGACTGGAAAAAACTGGCAAAAGCATCCCATTGTGACTGGTCCAGATGCTCCGTGCATCCTTGGCATAGACTACCTCAGGAGAGGGTATTTTAAGGACCCAAAAGGGTATAGGTGGGCATTTGGTATAGCAGCTGTGGACACTGAGAAAATTGAACAGCTGTCTGATTTGCCTGGTCTTTCAGATGACCCTTCTGTTGTAGGACTGCTGATGGTTGAAGATCAGCAGGTGCCAATTGCTACCACGACGGTGCATCGCCGGCAATATCGCACCAATCGAGACTCTTTGATCCCTATCCAGAAGTTGATCCGTCAATTGGAAAGCCAGGGTGTGATCAGTAAGACTCGCTCACCTTTTAACAGCCCAATTTGGCCAGTGCGTAAGTCTAGTGACGAGTGGAGACTAACTGTAGACTATCGTGGGCTGAATGAAGTTACGCCACCATTGAGTGCTGCTGTGCCTGACATGCTAGAACTGCAATTTGAACTGGAGTCAAAGGCAGCTAAGTGGTATGCTACAATTGGCATGGCTAATGCATTTTTCTCTATTCCTGTAGCAGCAGAGTGCAGGCCGCAGTTTGCTTTCACCTGGAGGGGCATCCAGTACACGTGGAATCGTTTGCCCCAGGGGTGGAAACACAGTCCTACCATCTGCCATGGACTGATCCAGACCACGCTGGAGCAAGGTAAAGCTCCAGAACACTTGCAATATATTGATGACATCATCGTATGGGGCGGCACAGCGAAAGAAGTCTTCGAGAAAGGTGAGAGAATAATTCAGATTCTTTTGGATGCTGGTTTTGCCATAAAACGAAGCAAGGTCAAGGGACCTGCACAAGAGATCCGGTTTTTAGGAATAAAATGGCAAGATGGCCGTCGTCAGATGCCAATGGATGTGATCAGAATATTGCAGCAATGTCTCCACCTACTAATAAAAAGGAGACACAGACTTTCTTGGGCGTTGTAGGTTTTTGGAGAATGCATATTCCTGACTACAGCCAGATTGTCAGCCCTCTCTATCGAGTGACTCGTAAAAAGAACCAATTTGAGTGGGGCCCTGAACAACGACAAGCCTTTGAACAAATTAAGCGTGAGATAACTCATGCGGTGGCCCTTGGACCAGTTCGGACTGGACTAGATGTTAAAAATGTGCTTTACACCGCAGCCAGAGATAATGGACTTTCCTGGAGCCTCTGGCAGAAAGCACCAGGAGAAACCCGAGGTCGACCCTTAGGTTTTTGGAGTTGAGGATACAAAGGATCTGAGGCCAACTATACTCCAACTGAAAAAGAGATACTAGCAGCGTATGAAGGAGTTCGAGCTGCTTCAGAAGTGATCGGTACTGAAGCACAGCTCCTCCTAGCACCTCGACTGCCGGTGCTGAGCTGGATGTTCAAAGGGACAGTTCCTTCTCCACATCATGCAACCGATGTTACGTGGAGTAAGTGGATTGCATTGATCATGCAACGAGCTCAAATTGGAAGTCCCAATCGCCCAGGGATCTTAGAAGTGATTACAGACTGGCCAGAAATCAAAGACATTTGGATGTCTCCAGATGAGGAGGAAGTAACACGTGCTGAAGAAGCACCACCATATAATACTCTTTCAGAGACTGATAAGCAGTATGCACTGTTCACAGATGGATCCTGCCGCCTTGTAGGAAAACATCGAAGGTGGAAAGCTGCTGTGTGGAGTCCCACACGACAAGTTACAGAAGCCACTGAAGGACAAGGTGAATCTAGTCAATTTGCAGAAGTGAAAGCCATCCAGCTGGCTTTGGACATTGCTGAATGAGAGAAGTGGCCAATACTTTATCTCTATACTGACTCATGGATGGTAGCAAACGCCTTGTGGGGGTGGCTACAGCAATGGAACAAAAGCAACTGGCAGCGCAGAGGTAAACCCATTTGGGCTGCCACACTGTGGCAAGACATTGCTGCTCAGCTAGAGAGCCTGCCTGTGGAAGTTCGTCACGTAGATGCTCATGTGCCTAAAAGTCGAGCTACTGAGGAACATCTAAACAACCAACAAGCGGATCAAGCTGCTAAGATTCAAGTAGCTGAGGTGGACTTGGACTGGCAACATAAAGGTGAACTTTTCCTAGCTCGGTGGGCCCATGATGCTTCAGGGCATCAAGGTAGAGATGCAACATATAAATGGGCTCGCGATCGAGGGGTGGATTTAGCTATGGACACTATTGCACAGGTTATTCATGAATATGAAACTTGCGCCGAAATCAAAGAAGCGAAACGGTTAAAGCCTGTATGGTATGGGAGGCGATGGTTAAAGTATAAGTATGGAGAAGCTTGGCAGATTGATTATATTACACTTCCACAAACACGTCAAGTAAGCGTTATGTACCTACAATGGTGGAAGCAACCACTGGATGGTTGGAAACATATGCCGTACCTCATGCTACAGCCCGAAATGCTATCTTGGGCCTTGAAAAGCAAGTCCTTTGGCGACACGGTACGCCAGAAAGAATTGAATCAGACAATGGTACTCATTTCAAAAACAGTATTATAGACAATCGGGCCAAAGAAAATGGTATTGAGTGGGTATATCACATTCCATATCATGCACCAGCCTCTGGGAAAATTGAAAGGTACAATGGTTTGTTAAAAACTACACTAAAGGCACTTGGTGGTGGAACCTTTAAAAACTGGGATTCACATTTAGCAAAAGCCACTTGCTTGGTCAACACTAGGGGATCAACCAATCGAGCCGGGCCTGCCCAATGAGAAATTCTTCGTACTGTGGAAGGAGATAAAGTCCCTGTAGTACACATGAAAAATATGTTAGGAAAGGCAGTCTGGGTTACTCCTGCCTCAGGCAAAGGCAAGCCCATTCGTGGGATTGTTTTTGCCCAGGGACCTGGCAGCACCTGGTGGGTGATGCTTAAGGATGGAGAAGTTCGGTGTGTACCTCAAGGGGATTTGATTTTAGGTGAAAATATTCAGTACTGAACTGCATGATGTTAATTGCCATACTAACAGTGTTTAATAAGTGACTTTCAGATCAAGAGAGTGATGATGAAACCAGAGCTAGCTTCTTTGAGTGGCGCCTGAGAAGTTCTTCGAAGTTGATGTCTTTAACCCACAAACAGTGGTCATGAGATGCACTTGTACCATTTTTCCTGCCCTGGGAGACTGTTGTGACAAAATGAACTTAATGAACGTTTCAAAGGATGGTCCACTGATTAAGATGAATTACTCCTGTGTATATATGTACATATGTGTGTGTGTATATATATATATATAGTAGCAGTGAATAATTAGATTGCATTGCTAGATTGTATTTATAAGGTTTAAGTATTCAGTGAATGGCATATTATAAGGGGTGGAATGTCCTGGTTTTGTTAAAAAACAAGTTTCTCTTTTACTGAATTTGCCTGTCAGCTAAAGCCTTCATATTAGCTGCATTTTCCTGGAGAACCAGATACATGTTTTGGTAAACCTAGCAATGGAATGCGAGGTTATTGATAGGCATGGATGGACATCTCGCGAGAGGGGCAACGAGAAACAGGTGACCAAGAAACTGACCAACTGTGTATAACATTCCATTCACGTGAATACTTCATATAAAAGTGGGAGATCACGAGGATCTCGTCCCTTTTCCCTTCTTTTCCCTTTTGCTTATGGCCGATATTAGGAGAGGACCTTGCTAGTTGTCCCTGCGAACTGAGGCCTAGTGACAGACTGAATCCAGCTCCGGTTGGCTGCAGAGTCTAATCCAGGACTTTGGGTGCCGGCTCTGCAGTTGCTGAGACTTTCAAGATTGGTTTTGTATATTTTGTATTATTTTCTCTATTCTTATTAGTAGCATTAGTAAAACAGTTTAAATTTTTCCAACTCTCTTCTCTCTGCCCTTCTTTTCCTCCCGATCGCCTGTCCTTAGTGGGAAGGGGGGAGAGGGAGGGGCAAAAGGGGGAAGGGGGTGGGGAGACGAGGTTAACAATACATCTGCCAGGGTTTTATTGTCACTCCGCAATCTAAACCCTTGACAGACTGTAAAGAAGGTATGTATTTACAGCGCTGAACACATGGGGAATAATTTCACCTAATACATGTGTAAATTTCCAGTAGCTGTGAGCTTGGTTAAATGCAGTAAAGTGTTACATATTCATGAAAGTTTTAGGAATGCCTATACATATTCCTAACCTGTCCCTGAGAAGGTGGTTCTTATTAGAATGAGTTCCGGGAGACCATTTCCATAGTCTCCACCTCCGGCTCCTCCTGGTTGCAGCTGCGCAGTGATCATGAACCCAGGTCCTCTTCTCTGTACATGACCACCTTTGGTCCAGTGTGATGAGTTGGTTAGTTCTCAGACTGCTGAGTTGGTTAAAACTGGCCTATCTCCTGTCCTGTGCCCAAGTTTCTGTTATCTAGTTCACCCAAGGATGCACCCAAGGATTATTATCTTTGCAAGGCGTCAGCAAACTCCTGTTTCTCATGCAATAAGTTACACAAAGCTAAGCAATGCTAGGCAATAGTGATGTGGGTTAAGGATTAGCTAAGCGTTAGCTCTTTAGTTCTTTAAGTGTTAGTTAGTTAATTGTTAATTCCCTGTATCACCGTTTGCTACTATAATACAAGGAATAGAGGCAACATTATAGTACCAATAACAAGTTTGATTCCACAATTCCCCCCAAGTAGTATTGTTCAGGAGTTGATGCAAAATTTTTGAGTATTCAGTCCATGCCCCATCACTTTGCCACAGCTGTCCCTCTTTCTGTTCAAGAAAAAGGGGACTTGATTATTCTCCACATTGTGTTTCCCCCATCTGATTAAGGTGTTTATTATATGTATATATTTTTTAAACTCATTTTCCAATATTTTTGTAAGATTCAAACCAATCATTGAAAATTTAGTTCCAAATATACATGAAGCCTTGTATCAATTCCCGAGCTAAGTTTGATATATTCTGGTTACACATGGGCAAAAACAGTGCCAGCCCTATACAACATATGAATATACATTTGTCCCACACCATTTTTCCCTGGTAAAATAAAAGAAAGCTTATATACAAAAATCCCAAAACATACTGAAGAGAAGCTGCCAAATTCATGTATACTGTGATTAAGTTATAAAAGACATACCCATCATTAACCAATTGACTTGATAAATGCTTTCTGACCACCTGCAAAATGAGGGGATATATTTCAAGTTTTAGATCCTTCTGCAAGACAAGAGGGAGACAGAAGATTAAGTGATACATTGTTTAGAAGCAGAGTGCTTAGTTTATATTTAACTAATAATTAATAGATGTATTGTAAGTAAGAAACTAAACAATTATAACTAACATCAACAATACAACCACGATAGCCGCTCACTCACCCCCCTCCCCACCCCCACCCCCCCCCAATATGGGAGAGAATCAAAAGGGAAAGGAGAAACTTGGATTGAGATAAACGCAGTTTAATAAAATAACAAAATAGCACTAATATGCTGCTACTACTAATAATAATATATGTAAAATGGAAATAGAATATAAAATAAAAGATACTCAATGCAGTTCCTCATGAACTCCGTCTACACCGAGCAGCCATTTGCAGGAAGCAGCACCCTGGTCCCGAACAACTGATCCCAAAGAGAGAAAAAAGGCAGAAAGACCCAAAGGCCTCTCCAAAATGGCAAAAAGGCCTAATTAAACATCCCAAACAGAATTCCCCTGGCTCTAACAAAAAGAGCGAAGAAAGAACGCAGGAGAGAGAGTGAGCAAGTGAGAGCGGAAGATCCCGACTCTCCTTAAATATGAAGCATGACGCTAATGGCATGGAATACTCTTACTAATCAGTCTGGATGTCAGTCAAGGTCTGTTCCATTTTCCTCCCCTTCCTCAATGCCTCACACCTGTGGGCAGAGCACTCAGAATGTCCTTGGCTGTCAGACCAGAGCAATTAAAAACATTAACTCTGTGCTGGGTTGTTATCTCTTGTTCTCAAGTTAAATCCAAATAATGACTGTGCTAGCTATGAAAAAGAAACATTTGTAACTGCGTGAAGAAAATTAACTCATTTTCAGTCAAACCAGCACAGCTCTATAAATTACTATTAAGATACATTTAATTAAAACCTAGGGGTTTTAACCCAAACAAAGTTTTCTCAAAGACTTGCAGCTAGATGAGCTAAATATCTTTGCTATGAGTATCCAAGTTATTTTTATTATGTTGATCCATCACAGCTCTTCTTTGGATGCCTAAAAAACTATATTATTGATGTACTTCTGTTTGACTTTCTTCGGACTATGTGAACTACAATTTAATCTCATGCCTAGGGCAGGAGGCAGAGTCCAGGGGGGAGTTCTGACTCCATCCTTGCTGACTATGTGTGCAGGAATAAGAAGTTTCTCTAACAAAAAAGTGCCCAGTAATTCACTTTCTTCCCTAGAAAAGGCAAGCAAAAGAGAAATTCTGTTACCTGGAAAGTGCCAAACACTTCAACAGTTCAGATTCTGCTCATTTTCTGGGTATTGTGACCACATGCCATTTCTTGGAAGAAATTGGAAAATTATAATCTGGCCATGACAATATTGTGGTTTATGGTGATAATCGCTTGTTACTCTGTGCACAGTTGTTTGTACTGTGTACAAAGTGCATAATACTGTGATCTTTGTGGTGTATAACTGTTATTGTATATCATATTGATAGAGTGGGTTAATAGTTCATAATAGGTATATTTTCCATGTTTCTTAAAATTATTTGTTCCGTCTTTGTCTTCCTTTCAAGATGCAAAAAAATGGATCATAGTTTTCACAGATGCATTTTCTGTTAGAAATTATTCGATTAATAATTTCTGTTAATTCTTCTTAGCTTGTAACTCATTTATGAGCTGTTTGTTTTGCAGTTCTGATATTCAGAAGTTGAGCTGTTTTGCTTGAACATAGGGGGCACACAAGCAGGTTAGGTTCTAACCTGAATGTACATCTCTCTTTGATTTTGATTTGTTATAAATATTAATTCTAATTCATTATCTGCAATTATTCTTCTGTATTGTAATTTTTGTTCAATATCGAACCCAAAGTGTGGGTTCATGAGCTGACAGTGAGATGGACTGAGAACTGGCTGAATGGGAGAGCTCAGACCATTGTGATCAATTGCGCAGAGTCTAGTCAAAGGCCTCTAGTTAGTGGGGTTCCCCAGGGTTCAGTACCAGGTCCAGTCTTGTTCAAACTGCTCATCAGTGACCTGGATGAAGTGACTGAGTGTACCCTCAGCATGTTCGCTGATGATACAAAACTGGGAGGAAGGGCTGATAAACCAGAAGGCTGTGCTGCCATTCAGTGAGACCTGGACAGGCTGGAGGACTGGGAAGAGAATAACCTAATGAAATTCAGCAAAGGCAAATGTAGGGTCCTGCACCTGAGGAGGAATAACCCCATGCACCAGTACAGGTTAGGGGATGACCTGCTGGAAAGCAGCATTGTGAAGAGAGACCTGGGAGTTCTGGTGGACAACAGGTTTACCATGAGTCAGCAATGTGTCCTTGTGGCCAAGAAGGCAAATCGTATCCTGGGGTGCATTAGCAAGACTGTGACCAGCAGGTCGAGGGAGGTTATCCTCATCCTCTATTCTGCCCTGGTGAGGCCACATCTGGAGTACTGTGTCCAGTTCTGGGCTCCCCAGTTTAAGGACAAGGAACTACTGGAGGGAGTCCAGCAGAGAGCTACAAAGATCACAGTATCACAGTATGTTTGGGATTGGAAGGGACCTCAAAAGATCATCTAGTCCAATCCCCCTGCTGGAGCAGGAACGCCTAGGTGAGGTCGCAGAGGAACATGTCCAGGTGGGTTTTGAATGTCTCCAGCAAAGGAGACTCCACAACCCCCCTGGGCAGCCTGTTCCAGTGGTCTGTCACCCTCACTGAGAAGAAGTTTTTTCTCAAATTTAAGTGGAATCTCTTGTGTTCCAGCTTGATCCCATTACCCCTTGTCCTATCGTTTGCCACCGAGAAGAGCCTGGCTCCATCCTCATGGCACTCACCCTTTATATATTTATAAACATTAATAAGGTCACCCCTCAGTCTCCTCCAAACTAAAGAGACCCAGCTCCCTCAGCCTTTCTTCATAAGGGAGGTGCTCCACTCCCTTAATCATCTTTGTTGCCCTACGCTGGACCCTCTCCAGCAGTTCCCTGTCCTTCTTGAATGGAGGGGCCCAGAACTGGACACAATATTCCACATGGGGTCTCACCAGGGCAGAGTAGAGGGGAAGGAGGACCTCTCTCGATCTACTAACCACCCCCCTTCTAATACACCCCAGGATGCCATTGGCCTTCCTGGCCACAAGGGCACAGTGCTGGCTCATGGTCATCCTGCTGTCCACCAGGACCCCCAGGTCCCTTTCCCCTACACTGCTCTCTAATATGTAATTTCCCAACCTATACTGAAACCTGGGGTTGTTCCTGCCCAGATGCGGGACTCTACACTTTCCCTTGTTAAATTTCATCAGGTTATTCCCCGCCCAACTCTCCAGCCTGTCCAGGTCCCGCTGGATGGCAGCACAGCCTTCTGGCGTGTCAGCCACTCCTCCCAGCTTAGTGCACAGCTTTTGATTTACCTATTAAACTAAACTGTGTTTATCTCAATTCACAATTGACTGACTAACCTGACTTTTGGATAGTACAATTGTTTGAACACATCTTATTACTACCTAAAAAATATTTCATATGGAGTTTAGAGAAAGACTACAAATATTTTCATGTATTCAGTACTGTGTTCCAATATTTTGAAAATGTTTATGAAAAGCAATATATATTATACCACTTACTTTTGTGGGATTGTTTGGAGAGCTTTACAGTATCAATAAAACAAATTAAATGAAATAACAACTGTGCTAATTATGGACAAGTTCATAAAGCTGGGACTTGTGTTTAAATTTTTTAAATGCCAGGGGACTCATCTAATTACCATATGGTGTTGCAATTAGAGCAGCCAGGTCATGTTATCAAAACCATTGTTGTCCAAAGGCAAAGCAAATAAAGCAAGAAAAATGCAAGGTACCTGAAATAAAGACTTTGGACAATAGATGCCAAGTCTATCCCTTTCTCTTCCTGAGTACCAGTGTGATTTGAGAAACAGAATAGTATATTCAGATCTGGCAATTAAGCCTCAGGCATTTGGAGGCACACTCTCTTTTGGATTAATTTTTAAGTAGTTTTTAAAGCGTCTCCCTCTTGGAATGAAGGATTTTGCAACTTGTTTGCATGAGACATTTTTAATCTTATTAATTTCACTGTGTTCTAATTAAAGAATATGAACATCTCTTTCTAATTCAAGGGGGATCCCTGGAATGTAAATAAAAGCAATGATAAGGACATATCCTATTTTGAAACACTGTGCCAAATTACATTCCCTTGAGCCTGATTCTCCTCTTATTTCCAGTGGGATAAAACTGGATGAATTGAAGTCAGTAAAGCTATCCCAGAGTAAGAGGTCTTTCAGATCAGAACCAAACTTTATGAATTCACCGAAGTTGAGGAGAAATAAGTTATGGGAAATAAGTAAGAACAGAATTTGGCCTAAAACCCCACCATCAACATTAGGGATCAACAACATAATTTGAACATATTTTCCTTTATTCTGATTTTTTTTTTTTCTGAACAGTCAAAATTTACTATCCTGAGTGTTGTTTGTCTTTTTGGTTTTCTAAACAGAAAATAAAATTTGTTGTTAGTCTAATCCATTTCATGGATTCATTCAAATTCCATGCCCAGAAAAGACAGAAAGACATACTCTTAGTTTTTACTTATCATCTATAGTGTATACAAATCACAACCTTTAAATTTCTACAATTACATGCTCTCTTATCAGCCACTCAGATAGTAGGGAAAGCTTGAAATAAAACTGCTTTGTTCCACCCAGGATCTTATAATCCCTTATAAATCAAAATTGGGTTTACGGTTTCTTGCACACATCCCACAGATTCATTGTGCAAAAGGCATTGACCGTCCATACTACTTTCTTGCCTCTTTTTATCTGAAGAGTTATGCTGCTTTAGGAAAGAAAAAAAAAAAAAAAAGAAGAAAAAAATATTGGTTATGAACATTGACACAGAAGATATTTGTTTATTGAAGTCTTATTTTCATAAAAACTCTTCATGGTCTACCCCCTAAGCCTAGAGGTCCTAAACCAGTGTCAGTGACTTGTCTGGGTATTTTTTCCCATGTAATGCACTGCTATTCTGTCAACAATAGTGACCCATTAACGTTTTGCCTTTCAAGTTAGTGCAGCCTAAGCCTAAGTGGTAGGATGTCTGCCCAATATGTAAAATAATGGAATTAATCGATTCATTGGAAACAATGATAACAAGACCTAGCTAAGATAACTGTGACAGCATGTGGTAATTTTCCAGCCTGCTGACCCTGTAAAGAAAGCTGGAACACAAAGCTTAGACTGTGAGGCAAGTTCATCTGAATAGCTGCAAACAAGTGCAAAACATCTGATGATGTAATCACACAAATTGAAAGATGGAGTAGGTTTTTTAAAAAAACATTGAACTTAACTATTTTTTAATGTTTACACTTTACAAGTATCATGTGGAAACACACCTGCTTTAAAAATACATCTCAGTAGTGTTGTCATGTGTTAGATTTAAGTAACAACCTAACTTTCAAGGAAAAGTAGTATTGTTTGCGTGGCAAATGCTCTGGGATGGCAAGAGAAAGTTACTATAGAATGATGCATTAGCTCTGTATTCAGCCCTAAGACTATTTTGAATTTAGCTTCCTCTGAATCCTAATAGGCACTTTGAATAAAGAAGTATTGTTGTTGCCTCAGTCTAGTCATTACATAAGAGAAACAGACAACAAGAGACAGCTAAACTGATTACTAATTTATATTTGGTGTCTAGGAATAAAATGGGTTAAAACAAGTTTGTTTGCTTGTTTTAGTATTGCAAAATTGGTCTGTGTATATCTGCGAGGCTATGTAACTGTAAATACACTTTAGACATTATAAATACATTCACGTACATTTGCATGCTAACATAATTGTGTAAGTCCAGGATCCTACTTGAAAGATTATATGAATGCAATTTGGGAAAAGATAACACATCAGAATTAGTTGTGAATCATCATTGTTAAGGTTCCTTACAATTTTATATCTGAATAAACTTTAAAAGACAATTCCAATTCTGCATTTGCAGTCAAAATGGTACAAGACACATTTCTGTAATTTTTACCTGTCGTGGTTGAGACGGACAAACGACATAGACCAAGGCACTACACCATCGAGTTTCATTTCTACAGACACCAAGGGCAGCATTAACATTTTGCAGTTTTCATGTTCTTGTATATTGTTCTGACACTTTTCACAAACCAGCTGGATACAAGCATCCATGGGCATAGATGCCAGCAATTCCAGTTCCTGTGGTTCAAGATCTGCTTCCGGGAGGCAATTAATCCAAAGTGCCATGTTAGTATTATTACAGTTTGTTGCAATGCCTTTGCACCGACCACTATTTGAAACAGTTGTGTGATGCTGCTGTAGTCATCAAGGGGGATGCCAACCAAGCATGTGTGGAACGGGTTTTCCGGAGATGCCATAGCTAGGCATATGGAGTCCTGGTCAGTCATGTTGGCTAAAGTAATCCACATGTTAGTCTTTGTCTGTGCGGGCATCCAAAACACAGCAGCTGCAACAATCATTGCCAGGAAGATAACACAGGTTTCACGTTTCGTGCCAGCAACCATTGCGGCCCTTGATCTGTAAAGACACAAGCATAACCTCTCCCCCAGGTTATCAATTGATGTGGCCTTTTCCATTGACTAGTGATTTGACCATAACTAATGTAGGTTCTTTCTGATTTAGCATGGTTTTGGGTCACACTTGCAAAGAATTTCATCACATACAATGCTTTTGACAATTGGGTTTGTGGTGTTTTCCCTACTTCTCCCCCCTTTTTGTTTTAAAAAGGAACAAAACCAAAACAAAAGCATAGTTCAGAATCAGATACGTGCGTTGGACCTTGACTACATACTCAGAATCACAAATCAAATTTAGAGGTTCCTCCTTAAAAAGCTCTAAGTAATGTAAAGCTGTGCCAAGTTCTGCTAATTGGGTTGAACCTTCAATAATTTTTACAGAATGATGCCAATTGTTATCTTCACACCAAACCACTACAGCTTTATGAGACTTCCCAAAACCATCAGCAAAAACTTTGCAAGTATGTAGGATCAGACCAAATACAAGTATGGCCTATGACCTGATGTTAAAGACTTGCAGGTTCTGCAGCAATTTACATTTTACATTTATGCATGCCAAAAGCTGTGCTGTTAAGAAAACCAGCTAGTGCAACTTACAAAGACATAGATTACAAATAAAAAAAATCAAATTGATTCCTCAAATTTTCCAACTCCATTTTGGCTGTCATATTTATTGGATGTTGTTTTCCCTTACCAGATCGAAGTCCTGTTTCAGATCTATCAGTGTAGTATTTGCTTTATCGAAACATTGGCTGTTAATACTAGTGGAAATACAGCATTTGAAATTTCCTTGAAGATTTCTCACTTGCAGCAAGCAGATCTGCACCATCCAAGCAGCTTCTTGTAGGCCATGCAACTAAACAGAATTCTCAGAAAACGTTATTTGAGCTTACAATTTACTTAACAAATCTTAACCTAAGAGAGGTATAGGAGTTTCTAACAACTATAAGAATTCATGTATTTAAACTTTGTTCCAAATTTGGCATTTCATTAGTCTCAAAAAATGGCCTTTCTTTCATTCTCTCTCATGACCTCAAAAACTAGCATGGTGAATTTACTAAGAAGTCACTTACAACTAATTACCACAGAATAAGTCTATTAACAAATTTTTGGTTTAATTTTCCAGTTTCATTAGAACTATGGATCCACTGGTGATGCCTTTAAATTTCACCCTCAGACTCCTTCATGCAGTATTACAGCTCTCTAGCAGTAACATTGCTTGGGGGAGGGGCGCAGGGGGGAATAAAACTTCCCTCTCGCCCCCATCTGAGATGGCAAGACGTCCAGCCCAGCATGAAAACACATCAGTTCGAACTCCACATCAAACCAATCTGGCTCCACTCCACACTCAAATCAGTACCAGTCTGACCCAGAGAAGCACTGAACACTGTGACCCCCAAAGCTGACCAGTGTGAAAAGACTGACTTCAGCAAGGAGGTAAAATTATGAGCTCTTTCCCCAGATGTGCCAAAACCTAGGAAACAAGACAGAAGCAAAAATAAACAACACCAACAACCCCTGATTCAAAGCTGAGAAGCAACACAGTGCCACAACAAAGATGGATGACAATACTTCAGGAAAAGAAAAAAAAGAAAGAGCGGGGGAGTAAAGCCCCCCTTTCTCTGTGTCCTGGTTTTGCTAAAAACAAGTCTCTCTTTCAGTGAATTTTGCCTGTCAGCTAAAGCCTTCATATTAACTGCATTTTCCTGGAGAACCAGACCCATGTTTTGGTAAACCTAGCAATGGAATGCAAACATATTGATAAGCATGGATGGACATCTCGCGAGAGGGGCGACGAGAAACAAGTGACCAAGAAACTGACCAACTGTGTATAACATTCCATTCACGTGAATACTTGTGAATACTTGAATAAAAGTGGGAGATCACAAGGATCTCGTCCCTTTTCGTCCCTTCTGCTTATGGCCGACCTTAGGAGAGGATCTGGCTGGTCGTCCCTGAGAACTGAGGCCTAGTGAGAGACTGAATCCAGCTCCACTTGGTTGCAGAGTCTAATCCAGGACTTTGGGTGCTGGCTCTGCAGTCGCTGAGACTTTCAAGATTGGTTTTGTATATTTTGTATTATTTTCTCTATTCTTATTAGTAGCATTAGTAAAACATCTTTAATCTTTCCAACTCTCCTCTCTCTGTTCTTCTTTCCCTCCCGATCGCCTGTCCTTAGTGGGAAGGGGGGAGAGGGAGGGGCAAAGAGGGGGAAGTGGGGGGGGGGGAGGAGGTTAACAATACATCTGCCAGGGTTTTATTGTCACCCCGCAATCTTAACCCTCGACAGATAAATTGGCGCCCAACGTGGGGCCAGAGAAAGGGGTAAATTTGAAGATTTTTGGCTTTTCTACTGCTCTGACGTACCTTTCAGTTTTCTTGGCACGGTGCCAACTCATAGAGTTGTGATACTTGCGCGTCTGTTTGCTTTGGATATTATTCAGTTGCATTAAGGCAAAGTGAATTACATTGATTTAGAGATGTTATGGCATAAGTTGTATCAGTTGTTTTCTACATTGTGCTCACTGATTCCATATCTGTGTTGGGCTTTCTTTTTAAATCGAAGTATTCATTATATAACAACAAGGAACTGGACAATGATCATGATGATACTGTGTGGTTTGTCACTGGTTTATTTCATTGTACTGCAGCCGCTAATTAATTTCTACTCGCTTCTGCTTTACCTTGAAATGCCTCCAGGAGAGATTAAAGAGCAGAACGGCTCTGTGTTTGCTAATTGGTCAAGCGAATCTTTAGAAAGGCTGACTAACAATACTTTCATTTTTTCGCTAGGACAGTTTGCAAATGTTTTAGAGAATTTTGAATATCCTTGGAGTTTTGATAGAACTGTGATGGTGTTATCTGGTTTGCTGAATGTGTGTCAGTTTGTGCTTCTGTTAAGAGAAATGGCGTTCAACAGGAGGTTTGCGTCTCTTTGTTGTCCTGAGAATTGCGTTGCGTCTTCGGAAGCTTTAGCAAAAAGCTCTCCTGGCCGCTCGAGAAAGAGCAAAACAGCAAAGGCTGCAGCTGCTGCCACTGCCCCCCCGCCAACGGCGGTTTCAGAGGCTGAAGGTACATCTCCTACACAGAGTTCTGTCAAGGCCATTGCTGATAATGGTACTTCTCCAGCGCCAAAGGCAGCCCCCCTTTCTTCACACACTGGGCACTGTTGCTGCTGTAACCACAGTAACTACTGTGACAGTCATTCAGACTCTGGAAATGAATCAAATGATGGTAAACCCATATCAGCATCAGTTGCCGGTTGTAAGAAAGTCACTAGAAAGACTACCCGTGCAGCAGATGATGGCACAGGGCCAACATCAACCCAAGGGCCATCATCATCAGGACAGGGAGGAGATGAAGTGACCACCACTCGGTCCTTCTCTCCAGGTGAGCTGAGAGATCTGCGAAAAGACTTTAGTCGTCGTGAAGGCGAGAATATTTTAACCTGGTTGCTCCGATGCTGGGACAATGGGGCAGGAACAATTGAATTGGAAGGTGGTGAAGCCAAGCAGCTGGGATCTCTGTCAAGAGATTCTACCATTGATAGGGCAATTTCAAGAGAGTCTAATGCCACTACTCTCTGGGCCCGACTCCTGGCAGCTATGAAAGTAAGATTTCCCTACAAGGAAGATTGTATATCCAAGTTAGGGAAATGGAATACTATGGAGAGAGGTATTCAGTTCCTGAGAGAATTAGCTGTGCGAGAGATCATCTATTTTGAACCAAACAGCCAAGAGGGGACAGACCCAGATAGAATCAATTGTAGACGACCTCTGTGGCGCAGATTTGTACAAAGTGCACCACCTGCATATGCTAAGTCACTGGCAGGAATGGTCTGGTCAGCTGGAGGTGTACAAGAAATTACTGAAGTGATTGAGCAGCTCCGGGACTTTGAGGACAGCCTTGCTGGTTCTCTACGGGCTTGTGTCTCTGCTGTAGAGAAACTGTGTGAAAAATCTGATGACCGTTTTGAAAAGCTATTGCAAGAAATCAAAGAACTCAGAGAAGACACATACCATTCACGACCTGCACAAACCTATGTTTCAGCTATTAGGAAGAGGCATTTCCAATCTCGAGAGAGAGGACAGAGGCAGCCCACAAAAAGAGGTTCACTGTGGTTCTTCCTACATGAGCAGGGAGAAAACATGAATAAGTGGCATGGAAGACCTACCTCAGAACTTCAAGCACGAGTACGTGAGATCAAAGGAAAAACTCCTAGAAAGGTGGCTGCTCCAGTTTACAAAAGGAGCAGAAGAGACTCTGATGCTCTTGAAGGAACCTCTAATTCACACCCAGAGACTGTGCAAAACAGAAATTAGAGGTGCCCTGCCTCCAACCAGGTGGAGGAAAGGGATAACAGAGTTTATTGGACTGTACAAATACGATGGCCTGGTACAACACACCCCCAGGAGTACAAAGCTTTAGTGGACACTGGTGCTCAGTGCACAATAATTCCTTCTAATTATAAAGGAACGCAATGCATCAATATTTTTGGAGTGACTGGGGGATCCCAGGAACTGACTGTTGTAGAGGCTGAAATGAGCCTAACTGGAAAAAACTGGCAAAAACATCCCATTGTGACTGGTCCAGATGCTCCGTGCATCCTTGGCATAGACTACCTCAAGAGAGGGTATTTTAAGGACCCAAAAGGGTATAGGTGGGCATTTGGTATAGCAGCTGTGGACACTGAGAAAATTGAACAGCTGTCTGATTTGCCTGGTCTTTCAGATGATCCTTCTGTTGTAGGACTGCTGATGGTTGACGATCAGCAGGTGCCAATTGCTACCACGACGGTGCATCGCCGGCAATATCGCACCAATCGAGACTCTTTGATTCCTATTCAGAAGTTGATCCGTCAATTGGAAAGCCAGGGTGTGATCAGTAAGACTCGCTCACCTTTTAACAGCCCAATCTGGCCAGTGCGTAAGTCTAGTGATGAGTGGAGACTAACTGTGGACTACCGTGGCCTGAATGAAGTTACGCCACCACTGAGTGCTGCTGTGCCTGACATGCTAGAACTGCAATTTGAACTGGAGTCAAAGGCAGCTAAGTGGTATGCTACAATTGACATTGCTAATGCATTTTTCTCTATTCCTGTAGCAGCAGAGTGCAGGCCGCAGTTTGCTTTCACCTGGAGAGGCATCCAGTACACGTGGAATCGCTTGCCCCAGGGGTGGAAACACAGTCCTACCATCTGCCATGGACTGATCCAGACCACGCTGGAGCAAGGTAAAGCTCCAGAACACTTGCAATATATTGATGACATCATCGTATGGGGCGACACAGCGAAAGAAGTCTTCGAGAAAGGTGAGAGAATAATTCAGATTCTTTTGGATGCTGGTTTTGCCATAAAACGAAGCAAGGTCAAGGGACCTGCACGAGAGATCCAGTTTTTAGGAATAAAATGGCAAGATGGCCGTCGTCAGATCCCAATGGATGTGATCAACAAAATTGCAGCAATGTCTCCACCTACTAATAAAAAGGAGACACAGACTTTCTTGGGCGTTGTAGGTTTTTGGAGGATGCATATCCCTGACTACAGCCAGATTGTGAGCCCTCTCTATCGAGTGACTCGTAAAAAGAACCAATTTGAGTGGGGCCCTGAACAACGACAAGCCTTTGAACAAATTAAGCGTGAGATAACTCATGCAGTGGCCCTTGGACCAGTTCGGACTGGACTAGATGTTAAAAATGTGCTCTACACCGCAGCCGGAGATAATGGACTTACCTGGAGCCTCTGGCAGAAAGCACCAGGAGAAACCCGAGGTCGACCCTTAGGTTTTTGGAGTCGAGGATACAAAGGATCTGAGGCCAACTATACTCCAACTGAAAAAGAGATACTAGCAGCATACGAAGGAGTTCGAGCTGCTTCAGAAGTGATCGGTACTGAAGCACAGCTCCTCCTGGCACCTCGACTGCCGGTGCTGAGCTGGATGTTCAAAGGGACAGTTCCCTCTCCACATCATGCAACCGAAGTTACGTGGAGTAAATGGATTGCACTGATCACGCAACGAGCTCGAATTGGAAGTCCCAATCGCCCAGGGATCTTAGAAGTGATTACAGATTGGCCAGAAAGCAAAGACTTTGGGATGTCTCCAGATGAGGAGGAGGTAAAACGTGCTGAAGAAGCACCACCGTATAATACTCTTTCAGAGACTGATAAGCAGTATGCACTGTTCACAGATGGATCCTGTCGTCTTGTAGGAAAACATCGAAGGTGGAAAGCTGCTGTGTGGAGTCCCACACGACAAGTTACAGAAGCCACTGAAGGACAAGGTGAATCGAGTCAGTTTGCAGAAGTGAAAGCCATCCAGCTGGCTTTGGACATTGCTGAACGAGAGAAGTGGCCAATACTTTATCTCTATACTGACTCATGGATGGTAGCAAATGCCTTGTGGGGGTGGCTACAGCAATGGAAGAAAAGCAACTGGCAGCGCAGAGGTAAACCCATTTGGGCTGCCACACTGTGGCAAGACATTGCTGCTCGGCTAGAGAGCCTGCCTGTGAAAGTTCGTCATGTAGATGCTCATGTGCCTAAAAGTCGAGCCACCGAGGAACATCTAAACAACCAACAAGCGGATCAAGCTGCTAAGATTAAAGTAGCTGAGGTGGACTTGGACTGGCAACATAAAGGTGAACTTTTCCTAGCTCGGTGGGCCCATGATGCTTCAGGGCATCAAGGTAGAGATGCAACATATAAATGGGCTCGCGATCGAGGGGTGGATTTAACTATGGACACTATTTCACAGGTTATTCATGAATGTGAAACTTGCGCCGAAATCAAACAAGCGAAACGGTTAAAGCCTGTATGGTATGGGGGGCGATGGTTAAAGTATAAGTATGGAGAAGCTTGGCAGATTGATTATATTACACTTCCACAAACACGTCAAGGTAAGCGTTATGTACTTACAATGGTGGAAGCAACCACTGGATGGTTGGAAACATATGCTGTACCTCATGCTACAGCCCGAAATACTATCTTGGGCCTTGAAAAGCAAGTCCTTTGGCGACATGGTACGCCAGAAAGAATTGAATCAGACAATGGTACTCATTTCAAAAACAATCTTATAGACAATTGGGCCAAAGAACATGGTATTGAGTGGGTATATCATATTCCATATCATGCACCAGCCTCTGGGAAAATTGAAAGGTACAATGGTTTGCTAAAAACTACATTAAAGGCACTTGGTGGTGGAACCTTTAAAAACTGGGATTCACATTTAGCAAAAGCTACTTGGTTGGTCAACACCAGGGGATCAACCAATCGAGCCGGGCCTGCCCAATCAGAAATTCTACGGACTGTAGAAGGAGATAAAGTCCCTGTAGTACACATGAAAAATATGTTAGGAAAGGCAGTCTGGGTTACTCCTGCCTCAGGCAAAGGCAAGCCCATTCATGGGGTTGTTTTTGCCCAGGGACCTGGCAGCACCTGGTGGGTGATGCTTAAGGATGGAGAAGTTCGGTGTGTACCTCAAGGGGATTTGAGTTTAGGTGAAAATACTCAATACTGAACTGCATGATGTGAATTGCCGTACTAACAGTGTTTAATAAGTGTCTTTCAGATCAAGACAGTGATGATGAAACCAGAGCTAGCTTCTTCGAGTGGCGCCTAACAAATTCCTCGAAGTTGATGTCTTTAACCCACAAACAGTGGTCATGAGATGCACTTGCACCACTTTTCCTGCCCTGGGAGACTGTCGTGACAAAATGAACTTAATGAACTTTTAAAGGATGGTCCACTGATTAATTACTCCTGTGTATATATGTATATATATAGATATAGTAGTAGTGATTAATTAGATTGTGTTGATAGATTGTATTGATAAGGTTTAAGTATTCAGTGAATGGCATATTATAAGGGGTGGAATGTCCTGGTTTTGCTAAAAACAAGTCTCTCTTTCAGTGAATTTTGCCTGTCAGCTAAAGCCTTCATATTAACTGCATTTTCCTGGAGAACCAGACCCATGTTTTGGTAAACCTAGCAATGGAATGCAAACATATTGATAAGCATGGATGGACATCTCGCGAGAGGGGCGACGAGAAACAAGTGACCAAGAAACTGACCAACTGTGTATAACATTCCATTCACGTGAATACTTGTGAATACTTGAATAAAAGTGGGAGATCACAAGGATCTCGTCCCTTTTCGTCCCTTCTGCTTATGGCCGACCTTAGGAGAGGATCTGGCTGGTCGTCCCTGAGAACTGAGGCCTAGTGAGAGACTGAATCCAGCTCCACTTGGTTGCAGAGTCTAATCCAGGACTTTGGGTGCTGGCTCTGCAGTCGCTGAGACTTTCAAGATTGGTTTTGTATATTTTGTATTATTTTCTCTATTCTTATTAGTAGCATTAGTAAAACATCTTTAATCTTTCCAACTCTCCTCTCTCTGTTCTTCTTTCCCTCCCGATCGCCTGTCCTTAGTGGGAAGGGGGGAGAGGGAGGGGCAAAGAGGGGGAAGTGGGGGGGGGGGAGGAGGTTAACAATACATCTGCCAGGGTTTTATTGTCACCCCGCAATCTTAACCCTCGACACTCTGCTTAGCAGCGGGAAAACAGGTTTTTTTCTTTTTTTTTTTTCTCTTTCTTCTTTCTCTTCTTGCCGCAGTTCAGATATAGCCAAGGCCATGCAGCTGGTATAATCACTGGTACGAAGTGGGAGGCTCTGGCAAACTCCTCAGTTACAATGAGCTGCACACAGGCCTGGGATATTTTGCTCTTTTGTTTTCCCATTTCATTCCACCTACACTTTATATGCAATTTCAAGTAGCTCAGAAATAGTTACATTCCTTAGCTCCATTTACCTTTTACAATTTAGAGATGTCAAAAAACAGTATAAACCAGTATAATAAACATAAATCCATTATTCTGTTTTCCTAGATCCAAATCAGTTAATATTCTAGCAACTTTTAAATACAACCTCTTCCAAATTCACATCTATCATAGCATTTTAACAATTTAAATGCTTTTCTAACAATATAAGCAATCATTCTAATGTGTAAGGATGCATCCTAAGGGGAGGCAAGGTGGAATTTCAGCAGTGGAACCGGTTCCCATTTTGTAATTATCTCCCCAAACAAGATTCTTTTGGTACCAAATATGAATATGCAAACTAAAATACTGAGTTCAGATATGAAAACCATATACCAAGTTCAAATATGCAGATGGATCACAGTCACACTAATTTAAGACAATATCTCAATTTTTGCATTGCACCTTTGGGCCGCTTACTGCCCAGCCAGGTGGAGGTACCTCTGGGTCTCCCTGACAAAATAGGTCAGTGTGCGCTGGAGCCCCATATCGGCACCCGCCCCCCTGCCGCCGCAGCGAGCTGGACTGGGCAAGGCCTTTTGTTTTGTTTTTTTAGTGTCTCATCTGGTGCGCTACAGCTGTTATTCCAAAACCAGGATTCTTTACATGGTGTGCATATGGAAAAGCCAAATCCACCACACCGAGATGAGACACAGCCTGTCACAGAGTTGCGCAAGTCTGAATGCCGGAATAAAGGTAGCATGCTAGAAAAAAAAATAACAGCTACTACACACAAAATTTTACCATCACATTCACACAGTGAAGAACTAAATTACTTATGATCTTCTGTATTATCACAAAATGCACATTTTGAGTCAATGGATTCTCATGATTTAACAGACTGTGAACTTATCGTACCATATAACAAAGACCTACCAAAATTGCAACATGCTTAACCCAGTACCCACAAAGAAAACAGGTTAATGAGGAAAGCATCAGGTTATTCCCCGCCCAACTCTCCAGCCTGTCCAGGTCCCGCTGGATGGCAGTACAGCCTTCTGGCGTGTCAGCCACTCCTCCCAGCTTAGTGTCATCAGCAAACTTGCTGATAGTACACTCTATTCCCTCGTCCAAATCGTTAATGAATATATTGAATAATACTGGCCCCAGCACTGACCCCTGAGGCACTCCACTAGATACTGGCCTCCAACTAGACTCCGCCCCATTGACTACCACTCTCTGGCTTCTCTCCTTAAGCCAGTTTGCAACCCACCTCACTACTCTATTGTCTAGACCACACCTCCTCAACTTAGCTGTGAGGATGCTGTGGGAGACTGTGTCAAAGGCTTTACTGAAGTCAAGGGAGACCACATCCACCGCTCTGCCATCATCCATCCACCTTGTTACATTCTCATAAAAGGCTATGAGGTTGGTCAAGCATGACTTACCCTTGGTAAAGCCATGCTGACTGCCCCTAATAACCCTCTTATCCTTGATATGCCTTGAGATGGCACCAAGGATAAGCTGTTCCATTACTAAGATGATTAGAGGTCTGCAGCATCTTATGAGGAAAGACTGAGACATGTGGGTCTGTTCAGCCCGGAGAAGAGAAGGCTGAGAGGGGATCTTATCAATGCTTCTAAATATCTCTAGGGTGGGTCAAGAGGATGGGACCTCTTTTCAGTGGTGCCCAATGATAGGATGAGGGGCAATGGGCACAGACTGAAGCATAGGAGGTTCCATCTGAATATGAGGAGAAACTTCTTTACTTTGAAGGTGACAGAGCACTGGAACAGGCTGCCCAGAGAGTTTGTGGAGTCTTCTCTGGAGGCATTCAAAACCCACCCAGACATATTCCTGTGAGATCTGCTCTAGGTGAACCTGCTTTAGCAGGTAGGTTGGACTAAATGATCTACAGAGGTCCCTTCCAGCCCCAACTATTCTGTGATTCTCTAAATCATCTATTTCCATAGTTCTGTTTTATTGGCTCACTTTAAGTGCAAATAGCTGCAAGAGTTGTTCACCTGAAAAATAATTCATGTTAATTAATCACTCTCTGTTCCACAGATATATTTCAAGCCTCATTGTTTTAGGGCTTTCTGTAAGTGTCTATATGTATTCATGTGTTCTGAGATCCGCACTGAAACAGCTGAACCGTTAACAGAGGCTGCTTTCCTCCAGCATAATAACTTAACCAAAAAAATGGAGTTTAAAATATTCAAAGAGAAAATTCTCTATGTCTGAATTTTGTTAATTCTCTGATTATCAGAGATTCTTCATGGGTGGAAAAGTCTTGACTTCAGGTATTAAACAAAAGGCAGTAAAACATTAACCTCCCATAAATTGGAAACTTTCTTTCTGTGTAGAAAGAAACAATAAAAAGGTAGAAGTTACAGATATTTGGAAATAATTTTGTACAGCCTAAGACACATTTAGACATGATTTTCGCTATGCTCTCCTCTGATTGCTGAAGCTTCAACATAGCAAACATGCTGCTTTACATTTATAATGAAATATAATAAAACAGAGTCAGAAGGTCATTTCTTAGCAATAAAATTGACATGTAGTTCAAGTAATGTAGGAAGTGGTCAAATTCCTTTTCCCCATTCCAGAACATCATAGCATTTCCTATTATACTCTGGATGTAATGGATACATAGAGCAATCTTTTGCTTGTCTCTGTACTGAATTTGCCTATCACACTGAAAACTTTGGGTCAAAGACTATCTGCTAACTTTAACTGAATCCTTGGCTGTGTCGCAAGGGAGTAATTTAGGGTTCTGCTTACTGCAAAACATATGGATTTCTCAAAGAGAAGTGCGACTTAAAAGAGTTCGGTGGCAGGTTCACTCTATTATGTACTGCATGGGGGAACTACGCCAAGCTGAATGCTGCTTACCTTCTCTCCAGGTGCCTGTACCCATTCATGAAGCAAACTTTCAGGCGTCTTCCCTCCCTGATAACCGTTCGCTCCAGAGTGTGTCTTGATTCTCCAGAGGCAGACTTTCAGGTGAGGCCTGTATCCGCTGCAGTGCAAACTTTCAGGATTCTTCTCCTCCTGATAACTGTTTACTCTGGAGTCTATATTGTAGAGCTCCAGAGGCAAACTTGCCAGCAAGGCCTGATAACCATATGCAGAGCAGACTTTCAGAAAACAAAATTCTCAGGACAAAAATTTAATGGAGTTGAATAGCAGGAGGGCTGGCTCAAGCTGGGTACCTGCGCAGAGGTCCCACCCAAGCATAGGAAACCATAAACTTTTATATCTTTACAGACAAGTCATACCATGATTCAGTTCAATAGCAATATTTCACTTTGGTGTCTTCTTGCCTCTCATTGGATTATTTTCACTGATCTCATATGTGCCTTTATTTTGTTTAGCTGTAGACATTGTTTATGGTCCACTCCACACATATGAGATCAGTAGGAAATTTCAAATGCTGTATTTCCACTAGTATTAACAGCCAATGTTTCGATAAAGCAAATACTACACTGATAGATCTGAAACAGGACTTCGATCTGGTAAGGGAAAACAACATCCAATAAATATGACAGCCAAAATGGAGTTGGAAAATTTGAGGAATCAATTTGATTTTTTTTATTTGTAATCTATGTCTTTGTAAGTTGCACTAGCTGGTTTTCTTAACAGCACAGCTTTTGGCATGCATAAATGTAAAATGTAAATTGCTGCAGAACCTGCAAGTCTTTAACATCAGGTCATAGGCCATACTTGTATTTGGTCTGATCCTACATACTTGCAAAGTTTTTGCTGATGGTTTTGGGAAGTCTCATAAAGCTGTAGTGGTTTGGTGTGAAGATAACAATTGGCATCATTCTGTAAAAATTATTGAAGGTTCAACCCAATTAGCAGAACTTGGCACAGCTTTACATTACTTAGAGCTTTTTAAGGAGGAACCTCTAAATTTGATTTGTGATTCTGAGTATGTAGTCAAGGTCCAACGCACGTATCTGATTCTGAACTATGCTTTTGTTTTGGTTTTGTTCCTTTTTAAAACAAAAAGGGGGGAGAAGTAGGGAAAACACCACAAACCCAATTGTCAAAAGCATTGTATGTGATGAAATTCTTTGCAAGTGTGACCCAAAACCATGCTAAATCAGAAAGAACCTACATTAGTTATGGTCAAATCACTAGTCAATGGAAAAGGCCACATCAATTGATAACCTGGGGGAGAGGTTATGCTTGTGTCTTTACAGATCAAGGGCCGCAATGGTTGCTGGCACGAAACGTGAAACCTGTGTTATCTTCCTGGCAATGATTGTTGCAGCTGCTGTGTTTTGGATGCCCGCACAGACAAAGACTAACATGTGGATTACTTTAGCCAACATGACTGACCAGGACTCCATATGCCTAGCTATGGCATCTCCGGAAAACCCGTTCCACACATGCTTGGTTGGCATCCCCCTTGATGACTACAGCAGCATCACACAACTGTTTCAAATAGTGGTCGGTGCAAAGGCATTGCAACAAACTGTAATAATACTAACATGGCACTTTGGATTAACTGTCTCTCGGAAATAGACATTGAACCACAGGAACTGGAATTGCTGGCATCTATGCCCATGGATGCTTGTATCCAGCTGGTTTGTGAAAAGTGCCAGGACAATATGCTAAAGCATGAATGGATAAGACTGCAAAATGTTAATGCTACCCTTGATGACTACAGAAATGAAACTCGATGGTGTAATGCCTCACAGAAGAATCCAAGGGATGTCACTCATAATGTGGGACAGCGACCCCAAAACCTCCTGTATGGTGTATTCTTGATCTATGGAGATAGAGCCTGACCAGGAATTTCTTCTAATGCTGTTGGAGGACTGTATTTTGGGACTATTAACTCTCTTAACACCCAATGTATCTATGATAATAGATCACAGAAGAGCAAGACGAGAAAGACACTTTTTGTGTGTATATGAGTCAAAATGTGATGATAATGTAGATTTTTGGGGATCAAGGTTAAGGGTTTTAGGATCTCTTGTATCTGGTGTTGGCACAGCTAAAAGCTTTAAATATTTTAGAAAACTAGGATGCTGGCTAGTTAAGCAAACTAACAGAACTTCAAAGGATTTAAGCGCACTTTTTTTAGATGTAGATTCTGTAAGACATGCCACACGGCAGAGTAGAGCTGCGATAGACTTTTTGTTATTAGCTCAAGGACATGGGTGTGAAGATTTTGATGGGATTTGTTAAATAAATCGCTTAGTGGTTGAGGGTTTTTAGGATGGTTGTTATCAGTAGTGAAAACAGGACTGATCATTTTGATGATTGTTGTGGTTGTGTTATAAATGAAGACGAGTTTTTGAGCTAATCAATTAATTTTATTAAGCAAGCAAATTTAAAGCAAGCGGTAATTAGGCAAAACAGCGCTGGATGACCGGGGGAACTCGGTTCCGCCAACGGGCACAAACACTCAGCTTTCCGTATGTGCTTTTATATGTTATTCACTCATTCATGCGCTGGGACACCTTGACGAATTAACCCCTGGTTGGCTAGTCGACAATGTCCACGCGCTACCGGGCGCTTTGTTATCTGATGCACCATCTGGGCGCTCTGTCATCCGGTGCACTATCCAGGTGCTCTGTTATCCACTGCAACATCCGGGCGCTTTGTTATCAGTTGCACCATCCGGGCGTTCTGTTATCCGGTTTCCTCCAGATGTCGACCTAATTACTATTACAAGGTTCTACAAAACATCATCAATCTTGCACAAGCGTAGTTACTGCTTACAACAATATGCATAACATAATTGAATCCTACTCGATTTGCTCAACAATAACAATTTTGACCATCACTTATTACAATTTCCCCCCCTTTCCTTTTTACTCATTTATTTGTTGATCAAATCGAGCTACCGCTTCTCGAGCTAGTAGGGTAATTTCAGCTTCTTTATCAGTAACATGTTTCTGTAGCAGCATGAGGTGTACCTGCTCTATACGGCTTTTAACTAGTCCAATAAGTCGATTTAGGATACAGGGTCCAAAGGTTAGGGTAAGTAATAATATTATCAAGGGTCCAGCTATTGTGGATAGCAATGTAGTTAGCCACGGGGACTGAGTAAACCAAGACTCGTACCACCCTTTTGCAGCTTCTCTTTCCCTTTTTCTCTGTTCCAATCTCTCCCTTAATTTTGCCATCGAGTCTCGGACTACGCCTGTGTGATCTGCATAAAAACAACACTCTTCCTTCAAGGCTGCACATAGTCCCCCTTGCTGTAAGAAAAGGAGATCCATCCCTCTCCTGTTTTGTAACACCACTTCAGATAACGAGGTCAGAGATCTCTCTAAGGCGGTTATGGAGTTTTCAATTCTCTCTAGGTCCTCATCTATCGCAGACTTCAAGGAATTGAATCCTTGATTTTGTTGAACAAGTGAAGCTATCCCTGTCCCTGCTCCGGCTGCCCCTAACCCTAGCAACGTGGCTATAGTAATTGCCGTAATGGGTTCTCGCTTGGTACGATGGAACCCTGTATCCCAAATATCATATATCACATCTCCTGGATGATATACTATCTTTGGAATAATGATAACTAACATGCAATACTCTCGGAAACTGTTAAACACCTTTGAAGACACACATGGAGTAAGTCCCGTCCTGGAACATATCCATTTTGTTCCATTCGGGGGAATAACATATCCTGTGGTTTCGTTAAGGCTCGGTATGATATTCCCACAAAGTGATCTCTTGGAATTTGGTACTTTACCTATACAAGTCCCTATCCCAGTTACATGTTGCATAGTTATCCCTCTTTTCTGCTTTTCCCAAAGACACTGGATAGGCGCGGACTCCTTGCTTATGGTATACAGACAATTATCCCCTATAGCTTCATAAAAGGGTGGATTAACGTTATAACACAACCAGCAACCAGTGGTTAGGTTGGGTTGAGTATAGTTTAGGGTTTGATAAGTAGCCCGGATAATTTCCCATAAAGGGTTTAAAGATTCCGGGGCTTCAGTATTTAGAGATTTCAATGTTTCAATGACAATTTCCTCTCTTACTATTACATTCTCTTTTTCTACTGTCTTTGTTTCCCTACCAAGGGGGGGAGGGGATTTTACTACTGGATTGGGGCCTATTGCTCGAGGGGTTGGTTTAACTTCTTCCTTCTTTATGAAGAACATACCTCCCCTGTCATTACCCGTCTGATAATAACGTATTCCCCAGGTTTTCCCAACAAGCCATCCATCATGTTCAGGATTTGTTACATTAAAGAATATATGTTTACAGTGGTTTTTGGCATCAGGGTCGGGGTCCCTACGGTAACCCAGCTGCATAGTGCTCGTAACTGAAGGAGGAGTGCATCCTACAGGTCCCCATCCAACCTTTAAGAATTTGTCAGTATTTGCCGGAGGAATTGGCCAGTTTGAGGCAATTGTTTCACACCCCCAGTAAGCGCAGTAATAGTGTCCTGGGATATTACAATACGAGGGCCCTGTGCTGGGGCACATATAGAATCCCGATTTGTCAAGGCATGGCTCAACCCGAACTAATTGGCATAAGGTTGGAGTAAAAGAGGGTGACCCTGATGTGGTCTGTTGTTGTATTATCATTTGGTCTTCCCATCGATAGAGGGTCCATTTAAAAGGTTGGTGGGAACTCCCCTGGTCTATTGCTATTATTGCCGGTAAGATAAAGAGGATTAGGGAGAGCGACCCAGCCCCTGGTCGGCTGGAAATCAGCCAGTAGAGGTTCATTTTGTTGTAGATCGTTTTACTCAACAGAGTTGCTTTATTTCAGAAGTTTTCAGAGGCACTTACCAATCCCCACAAGGATACCCCTCTGCCTTGCCCTGGGCCTATTCTGTCGCTTCAGAATAGCCGGGTAAGTTATCTTCTCGGCAGCAGTTGTAGTCTTCAGGGAACTGCCTCCTAAATTCTCTCCTTATTCTGTCGCAACTCACCTTTCCATATTCAATCCAATAGGACTATTTTGAATACCAGGGTTTGGCCACTGTCCTGAATCCTCACAGGGTCTGGACTTACGGGTTATAATACGAAAGGTATTGAATATTTTCATTACACTCTAAATTCTTAACTATAAGCTCCTCTCCTAACTATGCAACAGCTTTGTACCATTCTCTTCTATAACGTCCGTATCTAGGCCAATCCTCCCGTCCAGTAATTCCCAATATTTCCACAGTCCTTATGGTTTCTCCCAAACACTCATCACACCATCATTCAACCTGAGAAAAGCTTTTCCCACTGCTGTACCCTGCACCCTCTACACACATGACATACTCAAGAACCACATTGTTTGCATACAGGCCATGCGATATGTGACTTCCGTAATTCCTTACAGTTGTCCACACGAAGCTTAGTGTCTATGGTTATACGTCACGTGTCTGTTTCCTCCTGAAGGTCAATTTTAACTCATCCGGGTTCCCGGCGACTTCCCAGTCTGTATGTAGGATAGGGCCTTTCACTCGGCTAGCGTGTGTCCATCCTCTTTCTGCGGTGCGGACTGCGGTATCTGTGGTGAGTAAAACAAGGAAGGGTCCCTCCCAGCGAGGGGTTAACGATGATTCTTTCCAGGTTTTTACGAGCACTTGATCTCCTGGTTTGATTCTATGTATTGCTATATCTAAAGGTGGTCTTTGAACCACCAGGCCTCGCTTTAACAGTTCTTGCCTCCTTTTCATGAGTTCTATAAGATATTCTTGTAAGATCTTTTCTTCCACTTTAGGGTGTTCGATTGGTTTCTCCAAATCATAGGGCATTCCATATAACATCTCAAAGGAGGAAAGTCCTGTATCAGCCCTTGGTTGTGTCCTTATGTTCAAGAGGGCTAAGGGGAGGCACTTCACCCAGTTCATTTTGGTTTCTATCATTAATTTGGTCAGGTGCTTCTTAATTTCTCCATTCATCCTTTCAACTTTTCCTGAACTTTGGGGGTGCCAAGGAGTGTGATACTCCCATTTAGTTCCCAGAGCTTCTAACGTTTCTCTAATTATTTTGGAAGTGAAATGGGGCCCTCTGTCCGAATCGATAGCTAACATGATCCCATATCTAGGTATGATATGCTCTAATAATATTTTTACTACTGTCCTTGCAGTGGCCCGAGCTACCGGAAAGGCTTCAACAAAGTGAGTTAGGTGGTCTACCATAACTAGAAGGTATTTATATCTGCCCACCTTTGGTAGCTCTGTAAAGTCTACCTGAATCCTTTCGAATGGCTTTTTGGCCATTTGCCTCCCCCCAGGGACTCTTTCTCTAAGATGCTGTTTATTTATTCTTTGACATGTTAAACATTCTCCAACGATTCTTTTTGCTAGATCATAAACCCCCAGGGTCATGTATTTATTAGCGAATTGATCTACCAGAGCTTGTACTCCCCAATGGGTTTGCCTATGAAACTCTCTCAAAACTCGCCAAGCTACTCCTTTCGGGAGCATTTCCCTCTCATCAGGTAGCCACCACTTTCCTTCTCGTTCAACTACTCCCATTTGTTCCAATTTTCCTTTTTCCTGATTTGTAAATCTCATAGCATACTTAGTTTGTACAGGATCTTGTTCCACTGCTTTTATTACCAGTAACGCAGCTTTCTTAGCTTCCTCATCTGCTAAATTATTCCCTCTGATTTGCGTGGAGGTTCCCTTTCGATGGCCCTTTACATAAACTACCGCGATTTGTTTGGGCCCTCTTAATGCCTCCAAAGTTTGCTTTATTAAGGTCTCATGTATTAATCCCTTACCTTGAGAATTCATTAGGCCCCTCTCCTCCCAAATTTTTCCGAACGTGTGAACTACACCAAATGCATATTTAGAATCCGTAAATATTGTTCCTCTCTTATCTTTTAACAATTGTAATGCTCTCAATACTGCAAACAGCTCACAAGCCTGCGCCGACCATCCTGAGCTAAGGGGACCCGACTCCTTAGTTGTCCAGCTGTTTCCTTCTATTATGGCGTATCCTGATTTCCTTTTTCCATCCACTACCCGCGATGATCCATCTACAAACAATTTTTCTCCACACAGCAACTCCTCTTCCTCTAAATCCTCCCTTATCTTGGTTTGATATTCTATTACCCTGATACAGTCATGGGAAAGGGGTTCGCTCGGTTCTCCATACAGAAATTGAGCTGGGTTCTGCAAATTAGTAGTTTCAAGCTCTAACTTGGGAGAGTGCAACAGGATTCCTTCATATTTCAGTAACCTAGCATCCGTAATCCATTTATCAGCTTTCTGCTGTAATACCCCTCGTATATTATGAGGGGTGTACACTTTTAATTCTCCTCCCATAGTTATTTTTCCAGCTTCTTCGACTAGGAGAGCAGTAGCAACTATGGCCTGTAGACAGGTAGGCCAACCATGACTGACTGGATCTAATAACTTAGAATAATACCCCACGGGTTTCTTTTTACCCGCCCATTCTTGCGTTAGGACCCCGAAGGCCGTTCCACCCTCCGTGTTAACAAATAGATAGAAAGGCCTCCGGGCATCCACCAGACTCAGTACTGGGGCATTTACTAAATCAGTTTTTAAGTTTTCTAATTGCTCGTCATCCTCTGTACTCCATTTCATCAGGCCTTCCCCCACCAGCTTCTGATATAAGAACTTAACCTTGTTGCTGTAATTTTCAATCCACTGTCTACAGTAGCCGAAAAGACCTAAAAGTTGTCGCACTTGCCTTTTATTCTTGGGAGGCTGGAGGGACAAAATAGCGTTTACTCGCTCTGGATCTAGTCTCTTAGTCCCTTTACTCAGCCAGTGCCCTAGATATTTTACTTCTTCCTCAGTAAATTGCAGTTTAGATTTTGATACCTTTAAACCCTTTAGGCTCAAGAAATTTAATAACTTAATGCTGGTGCTTCGCACACTATCTTGGCTTTTTCCAGCTATTAATAGGTCATCTACATATTGCACCAAAACTACTCCAGGTTCCAGTTCAAAATCTTCCAGAACTTGTTCTAGGGCCTGCCCAAAAAGGTTTGGTGATTCAGTGAATCCTTGTGGAAGAACCGTCCATCTAAGTTGTTGCTTCCGATGGGTATCTGGGTTCTCCCACTCAAATGCAAAATAGTCCCGACATTCTTCTCTCAAGGGACAGGCCCAAAAGGCATCCTTTAGGTCTATTACACTATACCAGGTCAGTTCTGGGGACACTTGGCTTAATAGGTTATAAGGGTTGGCCACTACCGGAAATCTAGTTACCGTTCTTTTATTTACTTCACGGAGGTCTTGTACTAGACGATACGACCCATCCGATTTCTTTACGGGCAATATGGGGGTATTATGGGGTGACATGCATGGTTCTAGCAACCCTTGCTGTAATAATCGATCAACTACCGGTTGCAGCCCGTGTCTCCCATCCTGTGATATAGGGTATTGTTTAACACGTATTGGTACTTCCGGATCCATTATTGTCACTGTGATCGGTGGAATATCTAATTTTCCAACCGACTCGGGAGTGTACCATACTTCAGGATTGATCTTAACTTCGTCTTCGGTTGTTAAAGCATACAGTTTTACCTTCAATTCTTGATCTTTTACCTCTAAATTAATTCCCAATTCAACGATTAAATCCCTTCCTAATAGGTTATATTCGGCTTCAGGTACTAATAAAAAGGACCCTACCCCTGTCCGGGATGGGGATTCTATTTCTACTCCTCTCATTACGGGTACAAAAAAAGGTTCTCCTTTTGCCCCTATTACTTGTATTTTCTCCGAGGAGGGGGTGCATCCCCGGGGCACAGTTTGGACAGTAGATCTTTCTGCCCCTGAATCCACCAGGAATTCTATTTCCTGACGCTGGGGACCTACCTTCAATTTTATCAAGGGCTCTGTTGTTTTAGAAGTCCCCAGCAGATAGAGCCCCTGACACCTCTACTCCACGTGATACATCTTTTCATCCTGTATACGTTTCCTACAATTCATACGCATATGTCCCTTCCTCTGGCAGTAAAAGCATTCTATTTCTCTCAAATCCTTCGGTCCGACTTGGCTCCCCTGAGGCGGCCTGTTCCCACCTAGGCGTGGTGGCCCCCCCTTCTGTGGAGCTGTCCTCTGTCCCTCTCGAACTGCCGCTACTAGAATTTTAACTTGTCTCTTCTGGGTCTCTTCCTCCCTTCTCACATAAACCTTCTGTGCTTCCCTTAGCAACTCGTCCAACCCTTTCTCTTGCCAATCTTCCAGCTTCTCTAACTTCTTTCTGATATCCGGCCATGACTTCGCCACAAACTGAGTTTTTAGAAGAGCTTGCCCGACCGGTGTCGCAGGGTCTATCCCGGAGTAAAGCTGCAAGCTCTTTCTTAATCTTTCTAACCATTCTGTGGGAGTCTCATCTTTCTTTTGTTGTTCATTAAAAGCTTTATTTATGTTCTGTCCCCGAGGGACTGATTCCTTAATCCCTTGTACGATTATAGTGCGGAGATCTCCCATATGACCCCTGTGTTCCGGGTTTTGATTGTCCCAATTAGGGCGCTGCTGGGGCCACTTAATGTCAGCACCCGGCCCTTGCTGGTGTTGCTGGTCCCAGACTCTCATTCCTGCCCTCCTGATCATTTCCCGCTCTTCTGCGGTGAACAATATCCCTAAAATTGCTTGTAACTCATCCCAAGTATATAAGTTGGGCCCCAAAAACTGATCTACCCTTTCTGACACTCCTAGGGGGTCCTCTAGTAAACTCCCCACTTCCTTCTTAAATTCTCTCACATCCCCCGAATTCAGAGGCACTGACACAAACCCTACCCCGGGTTGTGGACCTCCCATCGCTATCTCTCGCAACGGATATAACCCCGTCTCAGAGGGTGCCTGTTGTCCTATTTCCGACGTAATTCGCTGCCTAGCTTGACTCCTTGTGAGTCTTCGGGTATCTCCCGTTGACCCCGAAGAGTCGGTCTCCTCCTCCTCAGGGGCCGAAGGCATTGGGGGAGAGGGAGGTCTTGGATTTGCTGCTGACGGGGGATTATAAGGAGGGGGAGCGGGTGGAGGTTCCTCTGGAACCCTCTTTTTGCGGCTCAATTTCTTTTCACTTAAAGCGAAAATACCAGCGCGAGTGGCAGAAGGTAACCAACAACGCGCATACTCGCTCTCCTCAGGATTAAAGGGCTCCTTATCATTTACATAAAGATTTAAGGCCTGACAAATCCAATCTTCAAATGAACCAAAAACTGGCCAAAATAAATGATCTGGTCTAATCTGCTGGTTACCCCAGACATACATACAATAATATACCATTTTCTCTTTACTCTTATTTCTCGTGCAAGATGCACCTTCCCAATTTTTGAGCATAAAGCCCATTGGGGAATCCCGGGGAATATCTGGAAACCTCTCCTTGGGTCCCTTCCCCATGAGATCAGAGGGCTTGCTCTTCCTCTGTCCCATCTTCCGGAGTGCCTTCTTTCACACACACACACGCACCCCTCGTTCGTGGCTCACGCCCTCGCGGGCAATGAGAACCGCACTACTAGAAGGTCCCGCTCTGCCTTACGGCAGAGTCCACACTCGCTTCGCTTCCTCCCCAAAAGGAGGGGGGGGGCGTCTCGTTCAAGCACACTCCAGGAAACCCACCCCAACCGAACGGAATCACTTTATATACTTACCCTCCCTCGGGTCTTCGTCCGGCTCTTTGTGCACAAAATTTACGGGGTTTTTATTCTTTTGCCTAATTACCTGAATTTAGGGTTCGGAGGTTAAGGTTTCAGGGCGATCCTTCGTCTACTCCAGGGCCGTCTAAAAACGGGACGGGGCGCCTCCCCCGAAGTTTAGAAGTCCCTCCCAGAAGTCCTTAATCCGAGCCACAGCACCAAAATTTGTTATAAATGAAGACGAGTTTTTGAGCTAATCAATTAATTTTATTAAGCAAGCAAATTTAAAGCAAGCGGTAATTAGGCAAAACAGCGCTGGATGACCGGGGGAACTCGGTTCCGCCAACGGGCACAAACACTCAGCTTTCCGTATGTGCTTTTATATGTTATTCACTCATTCATGCGCTGGGACACCTTGACGAATTAACCCCTGGTTGGCTAGTCGACAATGTCCACGCGCTACCGGGCGCTTTGTTATCTGATGCACCATCTGGGCGCTCTGTCATCCGGTGCACTATCCAGGTGCTCTGTTATCCGCTGCAACATCCGGGCGCTTTGTTATCAGTTGCACCATCCGGGGCGTTCTGTTATCGGTTTCCTCCCAGATGTTGACCTAATTACTATTACAAGGTTCTACAAAACATCATCAATCTTGCACAAGCGTAGTTACTGCTTACAACAATATGCATAACATAATTGAATCCTACTCGATTTGCTCAACAATAACAATTTTGACCATCACTTATTACAGTTGTGTTACTAATGTTGCCATGCATGAATTCTCTGCTGCAAAGGGCCCTGCAGTGGACAATGAGGGCAGCATTTTTAGCACAAATTAAAAAAGGGGGAATTGTGGGAAACTGCAGCGGGTCTGTGGAATCCTTGACAGAAAATATGGGAGTAGAGATCAGCCTTGAATATATTAAGATTTACCCTTGAGAAGGATGGGAGTAAAGGAGTATCCGGAGATGTACCCATGAGAGAGAAGGGGATAGAAGAATAACATGGATGATAGAAAAATTAACCAATGAGATGTTAGTGCTGTAACTTGTAACCAATAGTGAAAAGACACATGAACTGGTAGAATTGTATAAAAATGCACTTGTAGCAATAAATGGCACCTATTACTTTCATCCTGAAAGAATTTGGTCCATGTCGTTTGTCCGTCTCAACCACGACACGCTATCTCCACCCACCCGGCTCAGCCGCCACTGAATTGACTCCAACTCCATATCAGGCATTCACAATTGGTTTTGTATATTTTGTATATGTATTCTCTCTTTATTAGTAGCATTAGTAAAACCCTTAAAAACCTTCCTTTATATCTTCCTTATAATTTTTCTGATCTAAAGGAGAGAGGTGGAGGGAGGGTAAGGGGGTAACAGAGAGCATCTGCCACGTTTTATTGTCACCTTGCCTTAAACCTTGACAGATTTCCCTTACGGGGAAACCGAGAATGTACAGGGAAAGAGACCATATGGGGATAAGAGAAACCGCGACAGGCTTTATTGGTGTTGTGACTTGGATTTGCATGAGAAATCATGACAGATTTTATTGCGCCGGAGCAGGGATGGGGTTTGAGTGAGATCGGCTAAGAGCAGTATCTGACAATTACTGTAAACAGCTTACCAGGTAGTGTAAGTGAAAGAGCATTGGACTTTGATGTCTGCAGTCTGAGTTTGAATCCTCTGGTGGGAGGAAACTCTGGGAAACTATAGATCTGTGTGCTTTACAGGTCATAAAGCAGACTGTGGTTTGAGTTTGTTTTTGATTTTAAAGGATGTTGATGCAAATCTGTTTGGATTTCATAATGCCTTTTTTGGGGTTAATTCTTATTGTTAAGGTTTTTGTGCAGAACATTATTTTTGGAAGTAGGGATAAACTTGTTATAATAGCTTTGGTCCTGGGTTGTATTTCACTGATTTATGTGATTTTAGTTAAGTCAATGATGTATTTCTTCTCATTGTTACCATACTTCAGGAGAACGCATTTTTGGAATTCTTTGGTAGAAGCAAAAGAAATTAAAGACACCTGTACCTTTTGTTTTCTCAGTTTCAGGAGAGCTATTTAACTATTCTCTGCCCATGTCATTAGAGCAAATTACAGATGCTTTTGGGAATTTTGAATATCTCTGGACCTTTGAGAGAAGCTTCTTAGTGTTACTGGGTCTCTGGAATGTGTGTCAGTCTTTGCTGGTGATAGAACTACTTAGGAGGATTGTAGCAATTCTAACTTCTGTGGCAGGAGTTGCCGCTCTTAAAGCTACAAGGACTTCAGCCACAAGTCAGTATACTGCAGCCACTAAAACTGCAACATCAGTTACTGCATCCACTCAAACCCCCACAACATGTGATGTAGCCATTCAGACTTCAGCAGTACTAGTTGCCACAACAAGGAGGAAGCAAAAGAAAACACAGTTGGAAACCATTGTGAAGGAAGATGAAGAAGAAGGGACAGAAGAGGAAGAAGAGGGTCCTTCTATATCAAAGCAACCAGAATGTACTTCTACAACAGAGTAGGGAGAGGTTACTTCTGGAATAAAACAAGATGAAGAGTCAGAGGAGGAAGAAGAGGGCCCTTCTACAGTTCTTTCTACAGCCCTTTTTCAACTCCATGCACTGCTACCCCAGGATAATACAGCAAAACAACCAGTGGGTCCTTCTAAAGCAAAGCGACCAGCAAAGGATGAGCTAATAGAACGTTCCTTATCTCTGAAGGAGCTGACGACTGTGAAACAAGACTTCAGCCATCATGAAGGTGAGCCAACTGTCACTTGGCTAATTCAGTGCTGGGACAGTGAGGCAAATAGTTTGGAATTAGATGGCAGTGAAGCCAGTCAATTGGGATCCCTGGTCAGAGATGGTGGCATTGATAAGGCAGTTGCAAAGAAGAAACAAAATCAAAACCTCCGGAGGAGAATTTTGTCAGCAGTAAAAATCGGATACCCTTTAAAAGATGATATATGCCATCCAAACAAATGGACTACTATGGAGAAAGGTATTAGGTATCTGAGAGAACTGGCTGTGTGAGTGTTACAAAGGCACCCCAGAAGCAGTTGGCGGGGGGGGGGGGCTAACAAGGTCCAAAACAGGCTTTTATTCCATCCGGGGAAGTCCAGCAAAACAATCAGAAACAGGGTTTATACAATTAATTAGCACTCTGATAACATAAAATACAGATTTGGATATCAACTTGAGGAGATTACTTGGGGTACAGCAAAATAAGAAAAATGGAGATCCACAGCGTGCATACACATACTCACAATAAACAATGCCAGAGCCGTCCCTGACTCCAGGAAAAATACACTCACGTGTCTAGTGAGGAATTATATTAAGGATATACACTTGCCTGAGTCTGGCAAGGAAAGTACATTTGCTGTATAAGCAAGGAAAATACACAAGCTTATATTTAAGCACGGAATACACTTGCTGGTCCAGCAAGGAATATACAAATATATATCTAGTAAGTTATCACTCACCCAAACGAGGCGGCGAGGCTGTCTCAATCCCGGGAGGTTACCTTAGGCAGCGATCCTGCCTTAAGGGGAGGCTTCTGGCATACAGACCCGCAGCTCCGAAAAGACCACAAATGGTCGTCGGCAGGAAGTCCCGTTCTATAGTCTGGTCAGATCTGGCTGTGGGGAGTCTAGAAGCTTTGCGGCTTCTCTGCACCCCCCTACTGTGGCTACGTGCGCCCCTGCACCCTCCTACTACGGCTACATGCACCTCCTCCTCTCTCCTAACGACTCTGGCCTGGGTCTCACAATAAGAGCCATTAGCTGCCCCATTGAAGGAAGGGTGGGGTGTGCACACATGCAGCTGCCACATCAGTTCTCAGCAGAGGGGGGGGGAGGGAGAGTGTACTGCCATAGCAAGAGATAATTTACAGTGTGAGAAATACAGTTGTGATTTGTGCTAAGATGTTTAATGTTTACAGATATAACCAAATGAGGCACAGGCTCTGAACCCGGAAAAAGGAAAAGGTGGTTAAGTTCTATGTGAAAAGTTATGAAACTTGCTTATGAAGTTATATTGACAGAGGGAACTAACATTTTAAGGGTTAACTAAACATATAATGGGTGCCTACTAACAAACTAACACTTTAAGGCTTAGCCACACAATAAATGCTTAGTTTAGAGCTTTATGTTAAGAAGAACAGAACCCCATCGAATGCCAAGATAAGAAGTTTTACTGCACCTAGCTGTAAACTTGAGGAGACAAGATAATGAAGATTTACAGCAAAAGGGGGTGCCAGTCTGGTTTCACTCAACTTGGCAGCTTGGGTCCCAGTCAGTTCAACATAATGAGCCAAAGGTAAAAAGTTCACTGTGACAAAGCTGAAGGAGCCTTCATCCAAAGACCCCTCCTCAAATTCACCAAGTGGCACTGCGCAGGCGCAACAGGGGAGGGTCTATGGAAATGGTTATCTGAGACTCAATTTAATCAGAAGTGGGGAAAGGTTATGAATATGTACAGGCGTTCCTGGGGTCATTATGAATATGTGATACCTTACTGTATTTAAGCACACTTCTTATTGTTTAAAGGTGTGCGTGTTGGGCGGAGCAAATCCCCCACGCACCCAGCGCTGTTTTGCTTATGCTCTAATGAGCACGTGTTTAAGAAATAGAAGGAATTGGATTAAATGTTGTTTATCCATAGAAAAAGCATAAGTTATTTATTTCAACAGTGACCCACAGACGATCGTGATGAAGTGCCATGTACCCAAGGTATAATGTGGAAGTTTGTACAGAGTACACCACCATCTTACACCCACACTTTAGGATTACTCACCCTTTCAAAAGATGATCTATCAGCTGTGGGTGAAGTAGCAGACGTTGCGGCAGTATGAAGACACTCTTTCTTCTCCCCTATAAGCCTGTGTCGCAGCTGTGGAGAAACTGTGTGACAAACTGTCCAAGAGGGAGGACAGATCCTACTTGTCACCTGCATGGGCCCAAACCACAGCTATTAGGAGAAGACATCCTTCTGCAGCCCAAGCTCGAGAGAAACGCAACATGTCATAAGGTGAATTATGTTTTTTTTCTGTGTGACAAGGGAGAAGATATGAGTAAATGGCATGGAAAACCCACTGCTCACCTACAGGAATGGGTACATGAGTTGAAAAACAGAGCTCCCAAGAGAAAAGCTGCTCCATTTTCCAGTGGGAGGCTTTCCAGCCAGAGTAGGAGGGATTATTGTGTCTCCCTACCGGAGACTGTGCAAAGCACCAATTAGTGGGGCCCTGCCTCCAGCCAGGTGGAGGAGAGGGACAGTGACAACAGAGTTTATTGGACTGTGTGGATTCAGTGGCCTGGCACATCAGAACTACATGAGTATAAAGCTCTGGTAGACACTGGTGCACAGTGTACAATGATGCCATCAAATCATAAAGGGTCACAATCCATTGATACAGGGAATTAACAATTAACTAATTAACACTTAAAAAACTAACACTTGACACTTAAAGAACTAACCCTACCCCACATGACTAAAGACACTTAGAGAGCTAACCCTTTAACCCACATCACTATTGCTTAGCCTTGCTTAGCTCTGTGTAACTTATTGTACAAAAAACAGGACTTCACTGACGCCTTGCAAAAATAATAATCCTTGGGTGCATCTTCTTCAAATATGTTAACAACAAAAGGAGGGGCAAGGAAAACCTCCATTCTCTGTTGGACTTTGAGGGAAATATAGTTAACAAAGATGAGGAGAAAGCTGAGGTACTTAATACCTACTTTGCCTCAGTTTTTACCAGTAAGACAGGTGGCCCTCAGGACAACTCATCTCTGGAGGTGGTTGACAGAGATAGGAAGCCAAATAGGCCCCTTGTATTCCAGGAGGAAATAGTTGGTGATTTACTGAGCCATCTGGATCCTCACAAGTCTATGGGACCAGATGGGATCCATCCTAGGGTGATGAGGGAGCTAGCAGAAGAACTTGCCAAGCCTCTCTCCATCATCTTCCAACAGTCCTGACTCACTGGGGAGGTCCCATATGATTGGAAATTGGCCAATGTTACCCCAGTCCACAAAAAGGGCTGCAAAGCTGACCCTGGCAACTACAGGCCTGTCAGCCTGACCTCGGTGCCTGGCAGGGTTATGGAGCAGATCATCCTGAATGGAATCACACAGCACCTTCAGGATGGACAAGGGATCAGACCCAGCCAGCATGGGTTTAGGAGAGGCAGGTCCTGTCTGACCAACCTGATCTCCTTTTATGATCAGGTAACTCACCTGGTGGATGAGGGGAAAGCTGTGGATGTGGTCTATCTGGACTTCAGCAAGGCCTTTGACACTGTCTCCCATAATATACTCCTGCAAAAGCTGGTAGCCCATGGCTTGGACAAGTGTACTCTACGCTGGGTTAAGAACTGGCTGGAGGGCCGGGCCCAGAGAGTGCTGGTGAATGGGGCTGCATCTAGCTGGCGGCCAGTCACTAGTGGTGTTCCCCAGGGGTCAGTGTTGGGTCCAGTCCTATTTAACATCTTTATTGACGATTTAGATGAGGGGATTGAGACCATCATCAGCAAATTTGCTGATGACACCAAGTTGGGAGGGAGTGTCGACCTGCTGGAAGGCAGGAGGGCTCTGCAGAGGGATCTGGACAGACTGGAAAAATGGGCTGATTCCAATGGGATGAAGTTCAATAAGGCCAAGTGCCGGGTGCTGCACTTTGGTCACAACAACCCCCTGCAGTGCTACAGGCTGGGCGCAGAGTGGCTGGAGAGCAGTCAGACAGAAAGGGACCTGGGGGGTACTAATTGACAGGAAGCTCAACATGAGCCATCAGTGTGCCCAGGTGGCCAAAAAGGCCAATGGTATCCTGTCCTGTATCAAAAATAGCGTGGTCAGCAGGACAAGGGAAGTGATCCTTCCCCTGTACTCTGCATTGGTGAGGCCACACCTGGAGTACTGTGTTCAGTTCTGGGCCCCTCAGTTCAGGAAAGACATTGAAGTGCTGGAGAGAGTCCAGAGAAGAGCAACAAGACTGGTGAAGGGACTTGAGCATAAACCTATGGGGAGAGGCTGAGGGAGCTGGGGTTGTTTAGTTTAGAGAAGAGGAGGCTTAGAGGTGACCTCATCACTCTCTATAACTACCTGAAGGGAAGTTATAGCCAGGTGGGGATTGGTCTCTTCTCCCAGGCAGTCAGCAATAGGACAAGGGGGCATGGGCTTAAACTCTGCCAGGGGAAATTTAGGCTGGATATTAGAAAGAAATTCTTTACAGAGAGAGTGGTCAGGCATTGGAATGGCCTGCCCAGGGAGGTGGTGGACTCGCCGTCCCTGGAGGTTTTTAAACTGAGATTGGACATGGCACTTAGTGCCATAATAAATGGACTAGAGTTGGACCAAGGGTTGGACTCGATGATCTCTGAGGTCTTTTCCAACCCAGTCGATTCTGTGATTCTGTGTGATTCTGTGATCCTTGGGTGAACTAGATTACAGAAACTTGGGCACAGGATAGGAGATACGCCAGTTTTAACCAACTCAGCAGTCTGAGACCCAACCAACTCATCACACTGGACCAAAGGTGGTCGTGTACAGAGAAGAGGACCCCGGTTCATGACCACTGAGCAGCTGCAACCAGGAGGAGCCAGAGGTGGAGACTATGGAAATGGTCTCCCGGAACTCATTGTAATAAGAACCGCCTTCTCGGGGACAGGTTATGAATATGTATAGGCGTTCCTAAAACTTTCCTGAATATCTAACATTTTACCGCATTTAACCAAGCTCACAGCTACTGTAATTTTACACACGCATTAGGTGAAATGATTCCCCGTGTGTCCGGCGTCGTAAATAAATGCATACCTTCCTTATAACTTCAAGGGTTGTAAGGTCATTCCGCGCCACACCATTAGTATTGAAGGAGTGACTGAGAGATCCAAGGAATTGACTGTATTAGAGGCTGAAGTGAGCCTAATTGGAAATGAATGGGAAAAGCACCCTGTTTTGACTGGCCCAGATGCTCCGTGCATCTGTTAGCAAACGGGACACATAACCACGGACGTAGTTATATGCGGTGCTTTTATTTCAGTGCTGGGAAACCAGGGGTTTGCAATAAGTCCATAGTCCATGATCCAGAGCCTGCACCATCCTGTCATTCCTAGAAAAAATCTTAATTCATGTAAGTTTCGTGGTTCTGAGATAGCATACACACGGTTTATACCTAGTCTTCTCTGTCCTTGAGAAAGCTTGCATCCTAGATAGATCACAGTCGTGGATGCAATCTGAGCTTTATTTTTCGACACTTTATACCCATTCATTCCTAATTGATTCAATATTTCAATTGTTACCTGGATGCAAAGTTCTTGGGTCTCAGCAGCGATCAGAATATCATCCACATATTGCAGCAACAAATACCATTGTTGGGGAATTCCAATATGGCCTCTTGTAGTCCACTCCTCGAGTTCTTTGGCTAGTTGATTCCTGAAGATAGTCGGACTATTCTTAAATCCTTGTGGAAGGCGCGTCCAGGTTAATAGGGTCTTTCTTCCGTTGTGTGGGTTTTTCCCACTCGAAAGCAAATAACTTTTTACTTTCCTGGTCAAGGGGTATGCAGAAGAAGGCATCTTTTAAATCAGGTACTGTAAACCATTTATATTCCTCTTTCACAGATGTTAACAAGGTATATGGATTTGCAACTACCGGATGTATATCCTTAGTGATCTGGTTTATTGCCCGTAAGTCCTGGACTAATCAATAGCTACCATCAGGTTTCTCTACTGGAAAATTGGAGTATTATATTCTGATTCACATTCTTCTAGAATTCCATATTTCAAAAATTTCTTGATCAAAGATGCTATTCCTAATTTAGCTTCTAATTTCAACGGGTACTGCTTCAACTGTACTGGTTTTGCACCTTCCTTCAGCTCTACTTTCACAGGTTTAGCTGTTTTTGACCTCCCGGGTATGTCAGTTTCCCATACTGTGGGAATCACTGCGTCTTCTACTGCCTGTGGTATCTTTACAATTGGATTTTCCTTTAATAGTAAAATTTGTCCTACCTTTGACTCCGGAATTTTCATTACCAAATCTCCATCCTCAAATGTTATTATGGCATCTAATTTAGTCAGCAAATCTCGTCCTAAAAGAGAAACTGGACAATCTGGAACATACAAGAACTCGTGGGTTAGTTTCTTTTCTCCAAAGCACACATCCAAAGGTTGTAAGAATGGCCGTACCTCCTCCTTCCCTGTGGCACCAACAATTGTTGTAGTTTTATGGCCTATGTAGCTTTATGACCTACCGCTCCCTGTAAGGAATTCAGTACAGAGTAGGTAGCCCCTGTGTCTACTAAAAATTTTACATCCCAGTTTTGGCAGCTTCTTTTAATCTTTCTAAAAAGGCCGAGGGAGACTCATTCTTTTCTTGCCTCACATTATACAATTTTGACCAATTCATTTGCTTCATCATAGCAGTTTGAACGCCAATCAATAACCAATCCTGATACCTCCGGAGACGGCATAACCTGCCTCATGTATTATAATTCCATTGGGGATCTTCTTTTGGAAAGTTCTCATCAACGTTACCCTCTACTTTCCCATTCCGAATATCTTCTCTCACTTTATCCCTCGCAACCTGTATAACCATATATTTTTCTGTAGAGTCCATTAATATATCCAAAATCACTTGTAAATCATCCCAATCAGGATTCTGCATTTTAATTATCATCTTAATTATTGCAACCTTATCTGGATTTTCCCGATAAGGACCAGCCGATTGCTTCCAGATTACTAAATCCCCTGGCGAAAATGGAACTTTTACATAGACTGGTTCCCCCCCACCTACTGCCTGCCGCAGGGGTGCTATTACGTTTGATGATCCCCCCCCGCTTCATCCCCCGCGGGCGGCGAGCCCGGAGGAGAGGAGCTGCAGCTCCAGCTCTAGCAGCCACCGCTCCCCCCCTTTTTCCACCGCTTTAGCAGACAGTCAGCTTTTCACCTTTTTTTTTTTCTCCGCAGCTTATCAAGAAGAAGCTGCCGGGCATAGGTTTGGGCTCCTTTTGCCCTTTTTCTCTCTTCATTTAATTCCTGCGATTATAAACTTTATATGCAATTCCAATTAGCTGAACAATAGTTACATCCCTCAGCTCCTACCTTCTGTAACTTCTTACAGATGTCAATAAACAGCATATTAAGCATCAATCCCTGACATTAATTTTAGATCCAAATCAGTCTATCCACAGAACAAGCCTAACTGCAATACAGCTAACTCAATTTACTTTCATGTGTACAGATGCATCTGAAGGGGGAGCAAGGTGGTACTTTAGTAACGGAACCGGTTCTTATTTTGAAATTATTTCCCCAAACAAATTCTTTTTGGTACCAAATATAAACATACAAACTAAAATACTGAGCTCAGACACGCAAACCAAATACCGAGTTCAAATATGCAAACAGATCATAATTTAATGGCGATACGTCTAAATTGGACATAACAAACACAAATACAAGAACCGAACCAGACCAAAACAAGTACAGAAACAAATACAAGAACCAGACCAAATACAGGAACCAATACAGGAACCAGACCAGAACAAATTCAGAAACTAGGACTCAGGAACCAGACTGGAATAAATTCAGTAACCAGGATTCAGGAACCAGACTGGAATAAATTCAATAACCAGGATTCAGGAACCAGGATTCAGGATGCCGAACCTGCAGAGGTTTCCCTCTGTCTGACGGACGGCGCCTACAGGCTTTACCGATCCGGAGCTCCCTGCCCAACCGAGCGTGGCTTTCGCCGCGTCTGACCGGCAGGCTACCAGGATTCAGGAACCAGATGTTGGGTACCCAAATAATAATAAAAGCACCTTCTTACCAATCAGAGGTCCGTTGAGAGCAGCGGAGGGTCGGTCGCGTCCGATGCGCTCCCCAAGAACACCTTGGTGCTAGCTGGAGCAGGATCAAGACGCGATCCGCCTCACCAGTGCCCACGAGGTCCCATCTGGGTTGCCAAAATGTTAGCAAATGGGACACATAACCACGGACGTAGTTATATGCGGTGCTTTTATTTCAGCGCTGGGAAAACAGGGGTTCGCACCTGTCAGGGATTGGCTCAAGGAGCATGGACATGAGTCCACCGAGCAACTGTACGAGCAGAGCCCCTTCTAGCTGACATAAGTAGGCCTTAGATTGCTTTACTAGTAGGCCGTGGGAAAAGGAGAAATGGAAAAGTACTGGTTAAAGCAGGGTCAGCATGTCCTTTGAAGAGGTGATAAACAACTTGAGAAAGTAGGAGTCAGAAGAGTGCAGAATGTGCATAGTTAGCTAACTGCAAGTAGGTGGAGTAAGTGAATGTAACCTTTTAGTGCTTAGCCTATTAGATAGAGACAAGTATGCATAATTATGGTATTTGGTATAAATACGCGCTATCTCGGGCAATAAAGTTGAATCATGCTTTATCACTCACATTGAGTTGGTTGCATGCTTTCCTCAGCTGCGAACTAGCACGCACCCAAAGCTGGCTTCGACCACTGATTCGAACTCCACCACATTTATACAATTTGGTTACATACATATTCATTAGGGTTACAATGTATGTATTGCATATTCATAGATTTCACAACTATTTCACAATATCAGTTGCAACACCTTGGAACTACTCTAAGCATGTGCAGTGTCCTCTGGTGGTCGTTCAGGGGGTCTTCAGGATGAAGTAAGGAGTCTTCTTCACTCGTGTACTTTTCACCTTTTGTCACTGCACATGTGCACTATTCCTATATTCATTATGAAATCATGTAAAATACTCAGATTTCTTAGATGTGCATCCTCAGCACATCCTATCCGTTCAAGATAAGATAAGGACTCACTGAGAACTAACAGTTAGAGATAAAACTTGTATACAACCTGTGAAATTCCAAGATAAGGTAAGAATCTTGGATAAAGTTTACAAAACTTAGTTACAACTATAACACATCCTTGGTATAGACTACCTAAGGAGAGGGTATTTTAAGGACCCAAAAAGGGTATCAATGGGCCTTTGGTATAGCAGCTGTAGAGACTGAGGACATTAAACAGCTGTCTAATTTGCCTGGTCTTTCTGATGACCCTTCTGTTGTAGGACTGCTTAAGATCAAAGAGCAACAGGTGCCAATTGCTACCACAGTGCTGCGCAGACAACAATATTGCACCAACCGAGATTCCCTGATGCCCTCACCTGGCCGGCAATGATGTGCTTGATGCACCCCAGGACACGACTGGCCCTCTTGGCTGCCAGGGCACACCGCTGGCTCATGTTCAACTTGCTGTTGACCAGAATCCCCTCCAGATCAATCCTCACAGGGCTGCTCTCCAGCCTCTTGTTCCCCCAGTCTGTGTGTACAGCCAGGGTTTCTATATCCCATGTGCAAAATCTGGCACTTGCCCTTGTAAAACTTAATGCGGTTGGTTATTGCCCAGTTCTCCAGTTTTTCCAGATCCCCATGCAGGGCCTCTCTGACCTTGAGAGTGTCAACAGTTCCTCCCAATTTTGTGTCATTGATGAACTTCCTTACTATTCCATCAATTCCTGTATCCAAGTCATTTATGAAGACACTAAAGAGTACTGGCCCTAAGATGGATCCCTGCGGAACCCTGCTAGTGACTTGTCATCAGCCCAACATAACCCCATTTACTATAACCCTTTGAGCCCAGCCCATCAGCCAACTGCTCAAACACTGCATTATGTGTATATCCAGCTGTATGCTGGACATCATGTCAAGGAAGATACTGTGTGAGAGACAGTATCAAAGGCTTTAGTGAAATCCAAAAAGATCACATCGACAGGCTTCCCTTGGTCAACTAGTTGGCTAACCTTGTTGTAGAAAGCAATTAAGTTAGTCAAACAGGACTTTCCCCTCATGAACCCATGCTTGCTGGGACTAATCACTGTGCTGTCATTCAGATGTTTTTCAATAACTCCCAGAACAATCTTCTCCATGATTTTACAGGTCATGGAAGCAGGGGCTGGCCTTTGACACAGTCTCCCACAGCATCCTCACAGCTAAGTTGAGGAGGTGTGGTCTAGACAATAGAGTAGTGAGGTGGGTTGCAAACTGGCTTAAGGAGAGAAGCCAGAGAGTGGTAGTCAATGGTGCGGAGTCTAGTTGGAGGCCAGTATCTAGTGGAGTGCCTCAGGGGTCAGTACTGGGGCCAGTATTATTCAATATATTCATTAACGATTTAGACGAGGGAATAGAGTGTACTATCAGCAAGTTTGCTGATGACACTAAGCTGGGAGGAGTGGCTGACACGCCAGAAGGCTGTGCTGCCATCCAGCGGGACCTGGACAAGCTGGAGAGTTGGGCGGGGAATAACCTAATGAAATTTAACAAGGGCAAGTGTAGAGTCCTGCATCTGGGCAGGAACAACCCCAGGTTCCAGTATAGGTTGGGAAATTACATATTAGAGAGCAGTGTAGGGGAAAGGGACCTGGGGGTCCTGGTGGACAACAGGATGACCATGAGCCAGCACTGTGCCCTTGTGGCCAGGAAGGCCAATGGCATCCTGGGGTATATTACAAGGGGGGTGGTTAGTAGATCGAGAGAGGTCCTCCTTCCCCTCTACTCCGCCCTGGTGAGACCACATCTGGAATATTGTGTCCAGTTCTGGGCCCCTCAGTTCAAGAAGGACAGGGAACTGCTGGAGAGGGTCCAGCATAGGGCAACAAAGATGATTAAGGGAGTGGAGCACCTCCCTTATGAAGAAAGGCTAAAGGAGCTGGGTCTCTTTAGTTTGGAGAAGAGGAGACTGAGGGGTGACCCTATCAATATCTATAAATATATAAAGGGTGAGTGCCACGAGGATGGAGCCAGGCTCTTCTTGGTGGCAAACAATGATAGGACAAGGGGTAATGGGATCAAGCTGGAACACAAGAGGTTCCACTTAAATTTGAGAAAAAACTTCTTCTCAGTGAGGGTGACAGACCACTGGAACAGGCTGCCCAGGGGGGTTGTGGAGTCTCCTTCTCTGGAGACATTCAAGACCCGCCTGGACATGTTCCTGTGCGACCTCACCTAGGCATTCCTGCTCCAGCAGGGGGATTGGACTAGATGATCTTTTGAGGTCCCTTCCAATCCCAAACATACTGTGATATTGTGATACTGTGATTTTGCCAGGCACAGAAGTGAGGCTGACAGGCCTGTAGTTGCCAGGGTCATCCATGTTGCCCTTCTTGTAGATTGGTGTCGGGGGTCAAGACCCCGGCATGGGTTCGGGCCTACGGCTACGGAGGAAGAAATACAGCCATCCGTTGCGGATGATAAACATGCTTCAATTTATTGATACAGAGCACAGACTTTTATAGTGGTTCTATTAATTATGCCTACTCGTCAAACACCGATTTGATAGCACACGTAATGAGCCCATCCCAACATACATAATGAATCCATCCCCTTCTGTGGCCCCCCCTGGTATGTGAATTCCCTCGTTATCTCGGAGCTGCCTCCTGAGACTTGTTTATCCAGGCCTTTCTCAGGAGCTGCCTCCTGAGACTGTGAGACTTGTTTATACAGGCCTTTCCCAGGCAATACCTTCTCACCCACCCTTGCTCAGCTCATGCTAACTGAGGCCTACTCATGCTAACTAGAAGAGATCCTCTCCGTAGAGAGGGTCTCATGCCCTTTCTCTCTTGGCCATTCTCCAACAGATTGGGACAACACTTGCCAGCTTCCAGTCAACTGGGACCTCTCCAGATTCCTAGGAGAACTGAAAAATCACAGAGAGAGGTCTCGCTATGACATCAGCCAGCTCTTCAAGCACCCTTGGATTAATCCTATCAGGTCTCATCAGCTTGTAGGAATCTAGCTGAAGCAGCAAATCCCATACAAGTTCTGGATTGATTGGGAGTTGATTGTTCACACAGCTATGGTTCTCTAACCCAGGGCTATGGGGCCCCTCAAGTCCATCTTGGGTGTTGAAGACCAAGGCAAAGAAGGCATTAAACATCTCAGCTTTGTCTATGTTCCTGTTTATGAGGCGACCATGCTCATCAAATAATGGGCCAATGTTACTTCTAGTTTGCCTTTTCCCATTAATATATCTAAAAAAGCCTTTTTTATTATTCTTGACAGTCCTGGCCAACTTCAATTCTAATTGAGTTTTGGCCGTACAAATTTCCTCCCTACAATGATGAACAGCATCTCTGTAGTCCTCCCATGATGCCTGACCTTGTTTCCACTGACCATGTAATTTTGTTTTTTGCTATATTTCAAGAAGATCCCTGTTCAACCAAGCTGGCTTTTTGCCTTGCCTGCTAGATTTTCAACATTTTAGAATTGCCTGGTCCTGAGCTTTTAGGAGGTGGTACTAAAAAGTGACCAACACTGATGGACCCCAGTACCTTCAAAAGCTTCTTCCCGGGCAATCATACAAAATAGTTCTCTGAGCAGCCTGAAGTCTGCTCTCCTCATATCTAGAGTTGAGGTCTTGGTGTCAGTTTTCCTTCCATTAGCATAGATTTTGAACTGCAGTGCTCCATGGTCGCTGAGGCCAAGGCAGCCACCAGTCATCACTTCTCTGACAAGACCCTTTCTGTTAGCAAGTACCAAGTCTAGAAAGGCACCTTTCCTGGTAACTTCCCTTACTATCTGTGCCAAGAAGTTATCGACCAGATGCTTTAGGAATCTTCTGGACCTGGGAAATAGAGTGAGTCAAAGCAGAAAATGCATGATCACTGTGAATTGCTAAAATTCAAAGAATGCTTGATGCTTGTGTAAGCTCAAGTGAAGCTCATGAGAAATCAGCCACCAACATCTTGGACCAGGCCTGCAGTGTACTCAGGCAACGCCTGCCACCAACTGCCATAAAACACCCCAAGTGATGGCCTGTGATTGTGACCATGCACAACCAGGAAAAAAACCTGTAACCTGAGACTGGCAGACATGAGCCCTGAGCACTGCCAGCACTACGGGGACCTGGACTCTGAGACTGGTGAAACACAGGCCCTGCAGAATGCCAGCACTACCGGGACCCAAGACCTGAGAGGTGACTGACAGAAGACAGCATTTGGATCCTTGGCAGTGATTATCTCTTGACTATATCTTGCTTATCTTCTTGCATACTTGCTTGACTTTGCTCCTAATTTTGCCCACTTAATCTATCGCTCTATTTTTAGGCATAAAAATAAAAAAGGCCATTTAGCAGCATGTGACCTTGTTTGTGTCCTAATCTCACTCTTGGGATCATTTTGAAACCTTCCCAAGTGCTAAATTGGACCGGGACCCCACAGCTCACTGACTACCTGTGTCCGGAAGTTATCTTCCACACATTCCAAGAACTTCCTAGACTGTTTCCTCTCTGCTGTATTTTGTTTCCAGCAGACAGCTGTTAAGTTGAACTCCCCCATGAAAACAAAGGTTAGCAGTTATGAGAATTCTCCCATCTGCTTACAGAATATTTCATCTTCATTTAGCATTTCCCCTTGTTGAACTGCATGAAGTCCAACCATACCAAGTTCAACTCTGCCCATTTCTCCAACCTGTTAAGGTTCCTCTGGAGGGCAGCATGACCCTCTGGTGTATCAGCCACTCCTCTCTGTTTTGTATCACCTGTGAATTTGATGAAGGTGCACTCCATCCCATCCTCCAGGCCCATTAGAAACATAGAATAGTTTGGGTTGGAAGAGACCTTCAAAGGTCATCTAGTCCAACCCCCCTGCCATGAGCAGGGACATCTTCAACTAGATCAGGTTGCTCAGAGCCCTGTGGAGCCTGGCCTTGAATGCTTCCAGGGAAGGGGCATCCGCCACCTCTCTGGGCAACCTGTTCCAGTATTTTACCACTCTCATCATAAAAAGCTTCTTCCTCATATCTAGCCTGAATCTCCCTTCTTTAAGTTTAAAAACCATTGCCCCTTGTCCTATCACAACAGGCCCTGCTAAAAAGTCTGTCCCCATTTTTATTATAGGCCCCTTTTAAGTACTGAAAGGCTGCAATAAGGTCTCCCCAGACCCTTCTCTTCTCCAGGCTGAACAACCCCAGCTGTCTCAGCCTTTCCTCATCGGAGAGGTGTTCCATCCCTCTGATTGTCCTGGTGGCCCTCCTCTGGACCCTCTCCAACAGGTCCATGTCTTTCCTGTACTGAGGGCTCCAGAGCTGGATGCAGTACTCCAGGTGGGGACTCACCAGAGTGGAGTAGAGGGGCAGAATCACCTCCCTCAATCTGCTGGACACTCTAATGATGGCATTAAATTCTACTGGCCCCAGTAATGACCCCTGGGTTGCACTGCTACTGACTAGCCTCCAACTAGATGTTGTGCCACTGATCACCACCCTCAGGGTCCAGCCATTCAGTTTTCAGTCCACCACTTTGTCTGCTTAACCAGCCCATACTTCATCAGCTTCTCTATGAGAATCTTATTTGAGACAGTGTCAAAAGCCTTCCTGAAGTCTACGCAGACTATATCCACTGCTCTCCCCTCCTCTACCAAGCCTATCATTTCATCATAGAAGTTTGTCAAGCTGGTCAAGCAAGACTTCCCCTTGGTGAATGTCATGGAGGCACCCCAAAGTTAGTTTACACGGACAACAGGGTCCAAAACAAACTTCTATTCGGTAAAGAAAGTGCAGCAGATTAACCGGTGGAAGACAGGGTTTTAGCTCTCCAATAGTGACTTAAACACAGGTTCAAGTATCAGTCAAGGTAATTATTAAAGGTGCAGCAAATAATAGCAATGGGGATCCATGGTGTGCATATATGTGGCCCACCAAAAACAATGCCAGAACCATCCCTGACTCAGGGAAAAGTATACACTTGCCTGAATCTGGCAAGGAATTATTAAAAAAATACATGTGCTTAAACTTAAGCACGGAATAAGCACCCGTGATCCTGCGAGGAATTATTAAAGAAAATTTTATCACTCACCCATGTGGCTCGGTGGGGGGAATCCCGGTCCCAGGAGATTACCTTAGGCAGCCACCCTGCCTAAGGGGGAGGGCTCTCAGCCACAGACTTTAACCCGCGCTCCAAGAGGTCCGCACAACCAGCAGCTGGCCTCGTCGGGGGTCCCATTTAAACAGCCTTATCAGATCTGACTGTAGGCACTCCAGAAGCTTCTCTGCACCCCTACTCTGGCTGTGGGGTGCCCTGAAGCTTCTAAGCACCTCTATTCCGGCTGTGGGCGCCCAGGGGCTCCTTGGCACCTCTACACCCCCACCCCTTCTCTCTCTTCACAGAATCACAGAATGTTAGGGATCGGAAGGGACCTCAAAAGATCATCTAGTCCAATCCCCCTGCTGGAGCAGGAACACCTAGGTGAGGTCGCACAGGAACATGTCCAAGTGGGTTTTGAATGTCTCCAGAGAAGGAGACTCCACAACCTCCCTGGGCAGCCTGTTCCAGTGCTCTGTCACCCTCACTGAGAAGAAGTTTCTTCTCAAATTTAAGTGGAACCTCTTGTGTTCCAGTTTGTACCCATTACCCCTTGTCCTATCGTTGGTTGTCACTGAGAAGAGCCTGGCTCCATCCTTGTGACACTCACCCTTTATATATCTGTAAACATTAATGAGGTCACCCCTCAGTCTCCTCCAAGCTAAAGAGACCCAGCTCCCTCAGCCTTTCCTCATAAGGGAGATGCTCCACTCTCTTGATCATCTTTGTTGCCCTACGCTGGACCCTCTCCAGCAGTTCCCTGTCCTTCTTGAACCGAGGGGTCCAGAACTGGACACAATATGACAGATGCAGTCTCACCAGGGCAGAGTAGAGGGGAAGGAGAACCTCTCTCGACCTACTAAGCACCCCCCTTCTAATACACCCCAGGATGCCATTGACCTTCTTGATCACAAGGGCACAGTGCTGGCTCATGGTCATCCTGCTGTCCACCAGGACCCCCAGGTCCCTTTCCCCTATGCTGCTCTCTAACAGGTCCTTCCCCAACTTATAATGGAACCTGGGGTTGTTCCTACCCAGATGCAAGACTCTACACTTTCCCTTGTTATATTTCATTAAGTTTTTCCCTGCCCAAGTCTCCAGCCTGTCTAGGTCTCGCTGGATGGCAGCACACCCTTCTAGTGCACGAGTTACCACACCTACTGCTGCAGCACAGCCTGAGTGCTACTCCCCCACATCACAAGTCATTTGCTCCTCACTCACAGCACCTGGTTGCTGCTCTCCCTGAGGCTTTTTCAAGAAGAGGGCCAGGAGTGCAATCCCCCTTGCTGTGGTAACACCTACTCCACATTGGCTGTTCTTGCAAGGGCTGCCAGGAGCTTCCGGGTCTCTCAAAAACAAAAGTGTCTATTTGAGAGAAAAAAAAAAAAAAAGGATTCTCTGTACCTCGAAGATTTCGCTTAATTGGGATCCACCGAGCTGTCTTCAGTTAGCTAACCTCAGGAACTGAGAACTCAGGAACTCTTAACGACCCTGGTCAACAGGTTCCGGGGTTAAAACAAAAGAAGCTGTTAACCCCATTGCAGGAGAAGGTGGCGGGGGGGAGAGGGGAGATGTCTGCACCTTCCATATCGAAGGAAAGGAGGGAGAGAGAGTGGGGTGTGCATCTGCCACAGTGAATCCATGCTGACTACTCAGGATGTTTTTATCCTTCATGTGCCTGGAAATGGTTTCTGGGATTAGCTGCTCCATCACCTTCCTAGGGACCAAGGTGAGGCTGATGACTTGTAGGTCCTTGGGCCCTCTTTCTTGCTGTTCTTGAAGACAGGAGTGACATTGGCTCTCTTCCAGTCTTTAGGCACCTCTCCCAATAAATATGACTGTTTGATGATTTTCAAGAGTGGTCTTGCAGTGAAATCAGCCAGCTCCCTCAGCACTTGTGCGTGCATCCCGTCTGGGCCCATGGTTTTATATTCATTCACTCTATTTAAGTGCTCCCTAACCTGGTCTTCTTCCACTGAGGGTATGTCTTCTTTGCTCCAGACTTTGCCCCTGGTCTCCGGGGAATGGGATTCCTGAAGGCCAAATTTACTGGTAAAGACTGAGGGAAAGAAGGTATTCAGTACTTCTGTATTTTCCAAGTCATTTGTCACCAGATCCTCTGCCCCATTCAGTAGCAGGCCCGCATTTTCCCTCTTCTTCCTTTTGCTATCTATGTACTTAGTGAAGCCCTTCTTGTCTTTGATATCCCTGGCCAGATTCAACTCCCAGTAGGCTTTTCTTTCCTAACCTTATTCCCTGGATGTTTGGACAATGTCTTTATATTCCTCTGAGGTTACTCATCCTTCCTTCTACCCTCTCTATGCTATCTTTTTATGTCGGAGTTCAGTTAGGAGCTTCTTGCTCACCTATGCAGGCCTTCTGGCATTTTTTTCCTGACTTCTTATTCATTGGGATGGACTGCTCTTGAGCTTGGAGGAGATTATCCTTGAATATTTTCCAGCTTTCTTGGGGCCCTTTTCCCTCCAGGACCTTATCCTGTGGAACTGTGTAAGGAAGTTGTTGTTGATGCACTCCAGAAACCTCCTGGATTGCCTATGCCCTGCTGTACTTTCTCTCCAACACATACTGGGGTGGTTGAAGTCCCTCATGAGGACCAGGGCCTGTGAATGTGAGGCTGATCCTATCTGTCTGCAGAGGGTCTCATCTGCTTGTTCTTTTTGGAGGTATTTTAAAATGTTGTTCTATCAAACACCTAATATTTTAATTATTTTCTAATGTTGAAAAGTTTTTCTGGGGAGGGCAGTACTGGTAAAACCTAGCCAGAGCAACATGAATGCCTGTGAAATCAGCTGGGAAGCATGAGTAAAACATAAGAGCTAAGCTTTATCTGAGACAGCAAATTTGGAGTCAAGCAAAATGTTGATCGTGTTGGTTATAGTAACAATTGTAGCAAATTAGACATCCCAGGGATGTTTAATAATTTATAATTCTTTCATTAAGTTTGAAAGTACATGCCCTGGTTTTGTTAAAAACAAGACCAGTTTCTCTTTTAGTGAATTTTACTTTCAGCTAAGTTCCTCTAAGTATCTGCAGTTTTCTGAATTTGGCTGCAGCTGCTGGGAGAAGTGGAACATTAAATGCCACCAGCTGTGGCCCATTACTGGCCCTCCCAATAGTCAGGGAAAGAACTGGAGTAATTAGAGTGGAAGGAGGGGTGGACAGAACAGGTGACTAAAATTGACCAACTAAGTATTCCATCCCATACATGTCATACACCCTATAAAAGTGGGAGATCACAAAGGTCTCATTCTCTTTGGTTATGGCTAGCATTTGAAGAGGATCCTGCCTGTCATGTTTGTGATCTAAGGTCTGGTTCCAGACCCTGAAGCTCTGAATTGAGGTCTCATTTACTGTGGAGTTCAGCCTAGGACTTCCAGGTGTCTGCTCTGCAGCTGCTGGAGCAACGCCAGCTCCACTGTGGGCAACGCTGTGCTACCTTGGGAAATTCAAGAGTGGTTTTGTATATTTTGTATTCTTTTCTCTTTTTATTAATAGTATTAGTAAAGCATTTTAAATTTTTTCCAATTTGCAAGTCTCCTTCCCTTTTCTTCCTCTTATTTTTCCTTAGTGGGGAGGGTGGGGGCTTAACAGAGAGCATCTGCCATGGTTTAGTGTTGCCCTGCAGTAGACTGTGACAGTACAGTGCTATATCAATATCCAGCATGGCTGGGATATGAAATGATGGTTGCCCCAGCCCTGTAATTGTTGAGGCCCACTTTGGCCCTTGTCCAGTCAGGACAGCTGGGAGGACTATTCAGAAGGCTTTGTTGCTGCTAATAAATTTTTGAAGTTCAGAAATACCCATTCCCCATGTTCAAAGAGGGCCTTTCTTCTGCTACTGAAATGCCCCAGATGCCTCTTCTATATGTTTTTGAAGGGAAGTGCAGCACAAGCAAAGAAGATTAAGTCTAGGACTGGCTTCATGACTTTGTGGTGTAAAGGTCCTACAGGAAAATTGTAATTTGGGCTCTCTCCCTCAGAGAGATGTCTGTAATATGGATATATTTGACATTGTGACAGAAAAAAAAGTAGACAAAGGAAAAAAGCTGAATGATACTTTGGGCTACATTTGATCTAAAACAGAATCACCGAATGGTTAGGGTTGGAAGAGACCTCTGGAGATCATCTAGTCCAACCCACCTGCTAAAGCAGGTATACCTAGAGTAGTTTGCACAGGAATGTGTCCTGGTGGGTCTTGAATGTCTCCAGAGAAGAAGACTCCACAATCTCTCTGGGCAGCCTGTTCCAGTGCTCTGTCACCCGCAAGGTAAAGAAGAAAACAAAAAAATTATTGTCCAGCTGAGCACTTTTTATAGAATAATTCCAGTCAAGTATGGCAAGCCTATAGAAACTCTCAGATAAACAATATTTGCCGGTTTTATGTTCCCTAGAAACAAAGATTCACGACTCTTCAGATTTGTTTGCAAAACTTTAGAAAGCAGTCTTGTTTCCAGTATGTGTGGATGGGTTTCTATTAGATGGAGATTTGTTATTGAACTAGCCAGACCCAAAGGAATTTCAAGGCCACCTTGGAAAGCTGAAAACAGGATCTGCTATGGGAGTAAAACAGTTCAGCAGCTTCAAGGCAGCAACACGATGTAAATCAACAGACCTATTAGCAGTGAGACTTGGGCGCGTGGACAGCTTGTGAACATAAGTGATATCCAATCAGTTAATGCATGCTTGGAGTGTGGATGCGTGATCAGGAAATAACTGCATATATAAGGAGGCTTGTTTCTGTAATAAATTGGCTTCGCTTGAATTCACATTGGATTGTGTGGAGTCCATGATTTTTCGCCCTCGCAAATATGCTTTTCATGCTCCAAAGTGTATCCAGAGTCCATCCCCTTGATAGTTCAGGTCATGGTGACCCTACAGTATCAGTTAAGAGATACCGTGTGGAGGTAGTAACTCATAAGAAGAATTAGTGAAACTACAGATTTCACTAAGAACTCTAGTTATGAAGCAACACAATATATTTCAGGTATGTTGGCTGAAATAGCATTAAACTTGGGATCTAATTTAAAAGCTAGAGCATTAGCAAATGACACTTCTCAGTCACTGAGAAAAGCATGACAAAGTCTTCACAGAAGCTCACGCGTGTTGTTCTCTTGCTCCACAGACCAAGCTGGCTCAGTTGTTTTCAGGGAAACTCTGGTCCTGCTTTGGCCCCTGCAGACTCCTCTGTACCTGAGCCTGGGGTGCTCAGAGAGATCATTGGGCAGGGATGTAAACTACTGCTACTTGCCCTTTGTGAAAACCACGTGATGTACCTTTCCAGTTTTCAGTCAATTCACAACTTGTCCACTTAATTTTTTATTTCTTTTTATCCTACCCTACACTGGAAAATAATAGTGAGTTTATGGAGAGCTGCCCAGAAAGTCTGTGCAGGTTATGGTAGAGGAAAGCTGCATGTGGACTGTGCAGTTGTACTGCAGCAAAGGGCAAACTGGTGCTATAGTCTTAAAAGATAATGCAACCTAGATTTCTACTATAGTTTTGGTTTGTTCCCTTTGTGCATCCATGAGGACCCCCATATATGTGCCAGGGAGTTGTTTGGAAGCCTGGTCAAAGGTTATCAGCAGTGTACTGAGTTTACACCTGGACAACTGATGATGCTGGCTGAAGTGAAGAAACAGAATCAACTCTGACCACTGTAATGGACAAGATAGTGTTAAGAAAGTTTATTTTCCCTAGGTTTCCTGTATCAGAGACTCAGGCATGGATTCTAGAAATTCTTCCTGAAAATTCATCCTGAAAAGGGATCCCTAGCCAAAAGAAGCCTAGACCCCCACAATACAAACCTCCCATCCCCCAAGCATCACTCAGGGCCAATTGCAAAATTAGAGTCTGAGGTCTCCCTGTTTTTCATTGGATCTCTTCATTTTTTATCAGGCAGGCCATTGATCAAAGTTTTGACCTGCAGTTGCTATTTTGCACCTGCAGCTGGAGAAAAATAAGTTATTGGCAATAACCAAAATATTCTTCTGTTTTGTCTTTAGATACCTTTCTGTTCCTTTACTTATCTCCAGGGATGCAGCTCCCCTTACCTTCTGAGGCATTTTTTGCTTAATGAGGCAGAAAGTTCAAAAGTTCACAGCTTGCAGAAGTTATGCTAAGCAAACTTATTTATGCTAAGTGAATTCTATATAAGCAGTTTATTAAGAAGTTCTATAAGAAGCAGTATACCAAATAATTTAATAATCTCAGGCAGCCTATTCCCTAACAATAGTGACATCTCTGCAAGGAGTCCTCATGAACATTTTGTTATGCAGACCTTCTTCTCCCAATTAGTTCTTTATCAGGGAAAGGATTTTCAGGGCCAGAAGGCAAATCACTTCTACTTTTGCACAGAATATTCAGTTTATTTTATTACCACTGAATATCTATTTCCCTGTGGTTTGTAAAAGGCTTTGTACCAACATTTTCAATCAAATATTACTTTAGGAAGAGAGGAAACTATTCCTTGAAAAAGCAATTTTCAAAGCAGGGCGTGATGTTTCTTTTCACATTTTTTGACCAGCCAGGAAATTACAATAAAAACGATCTTAGGGAGAGAAGCAATCAGGACCTACTTTAAAAATTTCTGTTAGGAAAAGACTGCTGAGTGCTTAACAGGTAGGCATATTTTTTCTCAGCCTTTTAATTTGCTTGAGTGTCCTGGTTTTGTTAAAAAACAAGTTCCTCTTTTAGTGAATTTGCCTGTCAGCTAAAGCCTTCATATTAGCTGCATTTTCCTGGAGAACCAGATACATGTTTTGGTAAACATAGCAATGGAATGCAAAGTTATTGATAAGCATGGAAAAGCTGACTAACAATACTTTCGTTTTTTCGCTAGGACAGTTTGCAAATGTTTTAGAGAGCTTTGAATATTCTTGGAGCTTTGATAGAACTGTGATGGTGTTATCTGTTTTTCTGAATGTGTGTCAGTTTGTGTTACTGTTAAGAGAAATGAGGTTCAATAGGAGGTTTGCATCTGTTTTTAGTCCTGAGATTTGTGGTGTCTCTTCGGAAGCTTTAGCAAAAAGCACTCCTAGCCGCTCGAGAAAAAGCAAAACAGCGAAAGCTGCCGCTGCAGCCAGTGCCCCCCCAACTGCGGCTTCACAGGCTGAAGCTACAGCTCCTCCACAAAACTCGGCTGCCAAGGTCGATGCAGATAACATTACTTCTTGTCGTGGTTTGATCGTGGGGAGACAATCAAAACCGTGGCAGATGGTTTCCCTTCACCCTTTTTCCCCCTTCCCCCTTCAGGCCCCCCCCCCCCCCCTTCCTCCTTCCCCCTCCTTCTCACTAGGATTTGGGGAGGACAGGAAAAGTAAAGGAAAAGAGAACTGGGAAACTTGAAAACGTTTACTAAGACTAGGAAAACGAACACAGAGAAAAATAACACAGAAACAAATATTGTAAAACCAGTCCTGAAGTCCGGCAGGATCCCACAGTTGAACCGGAAACAGCATGAGATTTCAGCTTGCAGGAACAGCAGAATGAAGGAAAGCAGTCCGATGAAAAAGAACCGATGCGCCGAGCAGCTGATGCAAAAAGAGAGCAAGCCAGTCCACGTGCTCTGCTTTTATTGCAGGAAATCGTGAATGGGATGGAATACCCCTATTGGTCAGTTCGTGGCCACATGACTCAGGCCAGTTCCTTCCATTGCTTCCCCCCGCTTCAGCCCAAAACGGGGGGGGTGGGGGGTGTGTCAGAACACCAGGACATTCCACCCCTTATTACATACCATTCACAGCCAATACAATCTAACTAATACAATCTATTAATACTATCTAATTACTTACAACTATATACATATATACCCCCAGGTGTAGCTTATTATTCTTAGTCCTTGGACCATCCCTTGGAAAAAATCCATCTAAGTTCACTGATCACAACAGACGTAAATACCTCAACTTTGAAGAAGCTGTCAGGTGCCAGTCGAAAAACTGTCTCTGGTTCCATCTGAAAGACACTGATTAGACACTGTTAACATGGAAATTAACATCACGCAATTCAGTCTTGACTATTTTCACCCAAAATCAAATCCCCTTGTGGTACACACTGGACCTCTCCATCTCTAAGCATCACCCACCAGGTGCTGCCCGGTCCCTGGGCAAAGACAATCCCACGAATAGGCTTGCCTTTGCCTGAGGCAGGAGTGACCCAAACTGCTTTTCCTAACATATTTTCATGTGTACCACCGGGACTTTATCTCCTTCTACTGTATGCAGAATTTCTGACTGGGCAGGCCCGGCTCGATTGGTTGATCCCCTAGTATTGACCAACCAAGTGGCTCTCACTAGGTGTGAATCCCAATTTTCAAAGATTCCACCACCCAGTGCCCTTAGTGTACTTTTAAGCAAACCATTGTGCCTTTCAATTTTCCCACATGCTTGTGCTTGATATGGAATATGATATATCCAGTCAATGCCATGTTCTTTAGCCCAGCTATCTATGAGACCGTTTTTAAAATGAGTGCCATTATCTGATTCAATTATTTCTGGTGTACCATGTCGACAGAGAACTCGCTCTTCAAGGCCCGTGATCGTATTGCGGGCGGTAGCATGGGATACAGCATAAGTCTCTAACCATCCGGTGGTTGCTTCCACCATTGTGAGTACATACCGCTTCCCCTGATGAGTTTGTGGAAGCGTTATGTAATCAATTTGCCAAGCCTCTCCATACTTATACTTTAACCATCGCCCCCCAAACCATACAGGCTTTAACCTTCAGGCTTGTTTGATTTCTGCGCAAGTCCTACACTCATGAATAACCTGTGAAATGGTGTCCATAGTCAAATCCACCCCTCGATCGCGATCCCATTTATAGGTCGCATCCCTACCTTGATGCCCTGAGGCATCGTGGGCCCACTTTGCTAAGAAAAGTTCACCTTTATGTTGCCAGTCCAAATCTACTTCAGCAACGTGAATCTTAGCAGCTCGGTCTGCTTGCTGGTTGTTATGATGTTCCTCGGTGGCTCGACTTTTAGGCACATGACCATCTACATGGCGAACTCTCACAGGCAGCTTTTCTAGGCGAGCAGCAATGTCTTGCCACAGTGTGGCAGCCCAAATGGGTTTGCCCCTGCGTTGCCAGCTATTTTTCTTCCATTGCTGCAGCCACCCCCACAAGGCGTTTGCCACCATCCATGAATCAGTATAGAGGTACAGTACTGGCCATCTTTCTCTTTCAGCTATGTCCAGTGCCAGCTGGATGGCTTTCACTTCGGCAAACTGACTGGATTCACCTTGCCCTTTGGTGGCTTCAGTGACTTGTCGTGTGGGACTCCACACAGCAGCTTTCCACCTTCGATGTTTACCTATAAGGCGGCAGGATCCATCCGTGAACAGGGCGTATCGCTTTTCGGTCTCTGAAAGGGTATTGTATGGGGGTGCTTCTTCAGCACGCGTTACTTCTTCTTCCTCAGGGAACATCCCAAAGTCTTTACCTTCTGGCCAGTTGGTGATTACTTCCAAAATCCCTGGGTGATTGGGACTCCCAATTCGAGCACATTGCGTGATCAACACAATCAATTTACTCCACGTAGCATCAGTTGCATGATGCGTGGAGGAGACCTTTCTTTTAAACATCCAGCCTAGCACCAGCAGTCGAGGTGCCAGGAGAAGCTGTGCTTCAGTACCAATCACTTCTGAAGCAGCGCGGACTCCCTCATAAGCTGCAAGTATTTCCTTTTCAGTTGGAGTATAATTGGCCTCAGACCCTTTGTATCCTCGACTCCAAAAACCTAAGGGTCGACCTCGGGTTTCTCCTGGTGCCTTTTGCCAAAGGCTCCAGGTAGGGCCAATATCTCCGGCTGCGGTGTAAAGCACATTCTTAACATCTGGTCCAGTCCGCATTGGTCCAAGGGCCACTGCATGAGTTATCTCACGCTTAATCTGCTCAAAAGCTTGGCGTTGTTCAGGTCCCCACTCAAATTGGTTTTTCTTACGAGTCACCCGATAGAGAGGGCTCACAATCTGGCTGTAGTCAAGGATATGCATCCTCCAGAAACCTACAACCCCCAAGAAAGTCTGTGTCTCCTTCTTATTAGCAGGTGGAGACATGGCTGAAATCTTATTGATCACCTCCATTGGGATCTGCTGCCGACCATCTTGCCATTTTATGCCTAAAAACTGGATCTCTTGAGCAGGGCCCTTGACCTTACTACGTTTTATGGCAAAACCAGCATCCAACAGAATATGAATTATTCTCTCACCCTTTTCAAAGACTTCTCTCTCGGTGTCGCCCCATACGATAATGTCGTTGATATACTGCAAATGTTCTGGAGCTTTACGTTCTTCTAGCGTGGCTTGGATCAGTCCATGGCAGATGGTAGGACTGTGTTTCCACCCCTGGGGCAAACGATTCCAGGTGTATTGGATGCCCCTCCAGGTGAAAGCAAACTGTGGCCTACATTCTACTGCTAAAGGTATAGAGAAGAACGCATTAGCAATATCAATGGTAGCGTACCACTTAGCTGCCTTTGACTCCAGTTCAAATTGCAGCTCCAGCATATCTGGCACAGCAGCACTCAACGGTGGTGTAACTTCATTCACACCACGGTAGTCTGCAGTTAGTCTCCACTCATCGCTAGACTTACGCACTGGCCAACTTGGGCTATTGAAAGGTGAGCGAGCCTTACTGATCACACCCTGGCTTTCCAGTTGACGAATCAATTTCTGAATAGGAATCAAAGAGTCCCGATTGGTGCGATACTGTCGACGATGCACCGTTGTGGTAGCAACTGGCACCTGCTGATCATCAGCCATTAGCAGTCCTACAACAGAAGGGTCATCTGAAAGACCAGGCAAATCAGACAGCTGTTCAATTTTCTCAGTGTCCACAGATGCTATCCCAAATGCCCACCTATAACCTTTTGGGTCTTTAAAATAGGACGCAAGGATGCACGGAGCATCTGGACCAGTCACAATGGGATGCTTTTGCCAGTTTTTTCCAGTTAGGCTCATTTCAGCCTCTACAACAGTCAGCTCTTGGGATCCCCCAGTCACTCCAAAACTACTGATGGGTTGTGTCCCCTTACAGTCTGAAGGAATTATTGTGCGCTGAGCACCAGTGTTCACCAAAGCCTTGTACTCCTGGGGGTGTGTTGTACCAGGCCATCTTATCTGTGCAGTCCAGTAAACTCTGTTATCCCTTTCCTCCGCCTGGCTGGAGGCAGGGCACCTCTAATCTCGGTCTTCCACGGTCTCTTGGTGTGAATTAGAGGTTCCTTCACGAGCATCAGAATCTCTTTTGTAAACCGGGGCAGCCCTTTTCCTAGAAGCCTTCCCTGTTAACTCATGCACTCGTTCTTGAAGTTCCCCAGTACGTTTATTGTGCCACTTACTCATATCTTCTCCCTGCTCACGTAGGAAGGACGACAGTAAACCTCTGATGGTGGCCTGCCTGTGTTCTCTCTCTGGAGATTGGGAACGCCTTCTCTCTCTCTCTGGGGATTGGAAACGCTTTCTCTCTCTCTCTGGATATTGGAAATGCTTTCTTCTAATAGCTGAAACATTGGTTCATACAAAACGTGAGTCATGTGTGTCTTTCCTGGGTGCTTTCATTTCTCTCAACAGCTTTTCAAAACAGTCAACAGTTGTTTCACTCAGTTTCTCCACCCTAGAGACATAAGCCCCTAGGGGATCAGAAAGGTTTTCCTCAAATTCCCGGAGCCGCTCAGTCATGTCATTAACACTTTGTCTACCACCAGTTGACACAAACATTCCTGCCAATATCTTAGCATATGTAGGTGATGCACTTTGTGAGAATCTGCACCACATAGACCGTGTACACTCAGCTGTATCTGGATTCACCCCCTCCTGGCTATCTGGCCCAAAATAGATAATCTCTCGCACAGCTAACTCTCTCAGGAACTGGATACCTCGCTCCATAGTATTCCATTTCCTTGGTGTGCATTGACAGTCATCCTTGTTACGAAATCTTGTTTTCGTGGCTGTCAAGAGTCGGGTCCAGAGGGCCGTGGAGTTGGGCTCACTGGCAATTGCCCTGTCAAGGGTGGAATCCCTTGATAGAGATCCCAGCTGTTTGGCTTCTCCGCCCTCCAGTTCTATTGTGTCAGCCCCATTATCCCAGCATCGGAGCATCCAGGTTAACATATTCTCACCATCTTTACGAGTATAGTCTTTTCGCAACTCTCTCAGCTCACTTGGAGAAAAAGACCGGGTAACGGTCACTTCCTCCCCTGATGATGCCCCTGGGGATGAATGTGGCCCCTTGCCATCATCTGCAGCCCGATTAGTCTTCTTAGTCACTTTCTTACAACCAGCTACTGATGCCGATATGGGCTTAACATTATCGCTGGGCTTGTTTTTTCTACAACAGGAACAATGACCCGTATTTGAGGAAGAAGCTTGAGCCTGAGTAGCCATGGTGTTTGTGACTGGGGAAGTGGCGGCCGCAACGGCAGCCCCTTTTCCAGCCTCACCAGACACCGTGCAACTCTCATTGATCAAAAGATACACAAGCCTTCGATTTGACCTAATGTCTCCTAACAAATATATGAATACTAATATATTTGTCAGGACAGAGATCAGTATTATAGTTCTTTCAAAACTCCATGAATATTCGAAGTGCTCATAAACATCGGTAATCGGCTCAAATGAGAAGGGGGGGGCCACATGACTCGGGCCAGTTCCTTCCATTGCTTCCCCCTTGCTTCAGCCCAAAGCGGGGCGGGGGTGGGGGGGGGGGGGGGGGGGTGTGTCACAACACCAGGACAATTCCTTAGACAATGAACTAAAAATTTGCTACTGACAGGATAGAAGCTATTTCTGGAAAGTAGCTATCATATCTCTTAAATCGAGATGCTAGTTCTGATCTATATTTTATAAATATATTGCAATTTTTTCATGTAATCTGCTGTTTATTCTTGTTGGGGTTAAATTTCCTTTTAAATAAATTGTTTTAATGATTTTCTCAAAAAAATTACAAATATTTTATTAAAGAATTAGGTTTTCTACTGTATAGTCACAAATCCAAGGACTGGGTAGAAAGATTAGGCTTTTCCATCAGAGAAAGAGACGATGGTGATCACATCAGGACAATTTATCCTCATAAAAAATCATTGTATTAGACTATTGTGATGAACTCAACACAGACACGTTGTATAAATGATGATTAATTTATTTATAAATGGGTGCAGTGTAAGAAAAAGTGAGTGCAGTTTATTTGCCAGGAGGATTCATGGATTGATCCATACTGACTGTTATGATCATGAAGGTTGTCTTTCCTCATAATACAAGTCAAAGACTATCATTGTATGTTTTCTACATCCAGACCATAAATTTAGAGCTGAACTGAAAGATGGCTGTTGGAAAGGCATCCAGTTTTTATCTAGAGACCTGAAGAAAACTCTGTTCCTAGGGCATCTTGCTTTTTCATTTTTAGCATCCTTATTGTGGTTTCCTTTTTTGTTACACTGAAGTTCTAAACCAAAAAAGTCCTACAACCAGAGTTACTGAGAATATTAGAACATAAAATATGTACTTTGATTTGAGCCAGAATATTGCATTGCTGTGCTTGGAAATTGTGACTGTATTACAAAACTGACGATCTTAATGGAAAAAATGGCTTTCAAAAGCTATTGTTGAAAACAAACTGAATAATTCTCTTAGTTGTGACTGCTTTTCTACCTAAATATTCAGGTTAGCAGAAAGAAACATTGCTTTACCTTATTCACCTTGTTTGCCTTATTCTTTGGAAAGACAGTCAGTAGTGATAAACATACCACATTTTACAGCAAAAACTATACAAGCGACGTGTTTTTCATACCTCTTTCTGCCTGAAATGACCACTCCAAACCACCTCATTATTTTGGCTATTGAAGAGGGTACTTAAAAGAGTCCTTGGATTTATACATTATTTCCTTCTAAATTATATATATATATAAAATACCTCTAAGGTCTTTTGATGAAAATTGCTGCTTATTTTCCCTTCTTGGAGGGGGTAGGTTTTGAAGACATAGTTTCTGAGTATTTCAAAACTTAATTCAAAGGACAGCTAATGATTAATATGAACAAAGACTATCTTTATGCCTAAGTGTTTCTAAGGCATTTGCATTAACCGTTAACCAAACCGTTAACCATCCATTAACAAAAAAAAAAAGCTTTAAATAGCCCAATAAAAAGAATTATTTCTGTCAATTAATCAGGTTCCACTAAGTGCTCCATATTTGACAGTGCTATGAATTTTCCAGTCAATAGAAGTCTTCTACAATAAAGAGAGCTAAGACCTGAATTTTGTATGTATAGCCCAAATAGAATACAAAATTAAACATTTTCTTTTAAAACTGTTCCTTTAGACTCTTCTTATATGCTATTAAAAAAAAAAAAAAAAAGAAAAATAAGAGATCAAGTATATTTCTTTCCCTTTACAAGTCATCCTTAAAATAGATTTCTCTACAGTAGAACCTTACTAATAACCCAAGTTTATGCAGATGTACATTTTATACTGAACAGAAAAGTATGGTAGTCTCTTTCCAACTCTTAGGAAAAATGTAATAGTGGATGTCACAGCATATTACTAGGTAAATTATTTTTACTGTACTTTCTAGAGTCCATTTCCCATGCTACTATATACTGGAAGAAAATAGGCATAAAATTCCGTTAGATAAAGTACTGTTGGAGCGATAAAGGACTCAGCAAACATTCCGATTCAATGTGAATCACGCCAAAGCCATTTATTACAAAAACAAGCCTCCTTATATATGCAACTATATTCTAATTACGTGTCCACGCTCCAAGCATGGATTCGCTAAATGAGTATCATGGGCTGTCCATGTGCTGGAGTCTCACTGATGATACGTCCGATGATTCACGCCACGCCAGGACCCCGCTGATTGAGGAACGCCCCTCTTTCTCACAGCAGATTCTGTTCTCAGCTTCTCGAAGCGGCCTTAAGATTCCTTTGAGCCTGACTAATTCAGCAACAAATCTTTATCTATCAAAACCCCTCCACACTTCCCCCTTTCTGTTCTTGAATTAGTCAGGCCCCTTTAACCGCACGGTGCATCATTTTTGAAATATACTGCAACATAGAACACGTGATTAACAACATAATTACAATTACATATAATGCAGTTAAACCTTACTTAATAAGATCAAACTACTACCTGCCTATTCTTAAAACCTTAATTCTACTATGACAACCTTATTAACACACTATTTTAATAGATTCAAAATAATCAAACAGGTCAATACAATATATTCTCTTAAATTCCTAAAAGATTTATAACTGCGCAGTTTATAGGGTGACATACTTAATACCATCAGCATATACTAATAATTGAATTAATATCTTAAAAGTTATCTTAACCTATTTAAAAGATCAATAGCTTAACCTTAATATCCCTTCAAAAACTTTATCAGTTGCTAAACTTAGATTACTATGGTAGGGATATCTCATAATTTTACCTTATCTATGCATTGACTATCTAATCATAATATCACCCTTTTGGATCTCCTGCTGATTGTTCAAATTGCCATTCTCCACAGAAGGTACACCACTGTGGGAAACTGCAGCGGGTCTGTGGAATCCTTGACAGAAAATATGAGAGTAGAGATCAGCCTTGAGATATTAAGATTTACCCCTGAGAAGGATGGGAGTAAAGGAGTATCCGGAGAGAGGAGAGATGTACCCGTGAGAGAGAAGGGGATAGAAAAATAACATGGATGATAGAAAAATTAACCAATGAGATGTTAGTGCTGTAACTTGTAACCAATAGTGAAAAGACACATGAACTGGTAGAATTGTATAAAAATGCACTTGTAGCAATAAATGGCATCTATTACTTTCATCTTGAAAGAACCTGGTCCATGTCGTTTGTCCGTCTCAACCGCGACATATGGTGACCCCGACCTGATCCTGCCTGAAGAGGATCTCACCTAACAAGGTGACAGCATAAAGCTGTGAACAGCCAAAGAAGAGCTGTGGAGACGGAGCCCGGTACAGCTGATAGAGCAGCCAAGGAGAGCTGCCGTAGATCCGGATCGATTTGTAAAGACACCTCGTTAAGGAGTAGGTGAGCTACTGGGAACAGGGGGGGTGAAACTTATCTAAAGAAGAGGGTACTATATTATCCACATGGAAGCTGCTTCTGAAGAAGCAGGGTGTTAGCCTTCCGGAACTGACTTTAAGAAAAATGTTACTATGGGGCAAAGCACAAGGTTTAGAGGTTAATCCTGTGACAGCATTTAGTGTGTCACAATGGATGGACTTGGGAGATAAATTGTTTGATAGTGCTACCCAAGGGTCCAAGGAAGCAACTGAACTGTTAACGACGTGGCGCTTGTTATTAGATACTCTGAAAGAGTTAAAACAGCAACAGGCAGAGGCGGCGGAGGGGGATGGTCTTCCTGGCTCTCCTGGGCCAGACTCGGAGGAAAAATCAAGATTAAGTACTACTCCGATCCCCCCTGTTACTAAAGATTCGTCAAAACCGCCCAAGTCCATATTATCTGACACGGATAAGGATCCGCGGCACTTTCTTGGAAAGTTAAAAGGAATAAAGGAGGAGCGTACGTATGTGTGGCCCCAAGATCAGAAAAAAATTATGAAAGAGTCGTATACGTATGTGTGGCCCCGAGATCAGTTAAAAGCTATGAAAGACTCACATGAAAAAACAGCGTTGGGTTGTGCATGGTCTCGGGAGGGGCCCTCAGAGCACCGGTTGGACCACCGGTCAGAGCAGTGTGTTCGGCCGACTGCTCCGCTGTCATCAATCACGGCTCGAACCTCACCTCTACCATCATCGACCGCGGTTCCGCCGTCTGCGTCACCGCCATTAATCACAGTTCAACCCTCTGCCCCGCTGCTATCAGTCGCGGAAGAAAAAAATGGCCTTTTTTTTTTTTTTTCCTATCCCCCCCTTGCCTGGAGATTTAGGTGGGGAGGACCCCCCCGTGGTGAGCCAGACCGAGCCAAATAACGTAATTCCTCCAGATTTGGGTCCCCCCAACCTGCCCCCGCCTCCCTCCCACGCTGCTGCATTCCTGAGGGTGGGGGTAGAATTTCAGAGTGTAAACCGAACTTACCAAAAAGCTGGGATTTACCCCCAGTTTCGATTACAGTTAAACCACGGGACCCTGTGCGTTTCTGGAAGAGACACTAACTGACACACCACAACTACAGGCACGATAACTTTCTGAAATCCTGAGGCAGTCAACAGACTTCGCATATCAAGCTATGATAAAGGTGCCTGAAACCAACAATGCAGCCAAATCATTTGCAACTACTAATCAGGATCCCAATGAGAATTACATGCAATTTATTGACCATCTTCAAGAGGCCATCAATAAGCAGGTTGAAAACTCAGAAGCTAAGGAAGCATTGGTGTTGAAATTAGCAGTAGAGAATGCTAATGTTTGCTATCAACATGTTATCTGGGAGTTTTACAGTACATATTATGTGTTTCTGTGTATTGCCTCTCTGAAAATCAAGCAGCTTGTTAGGAATGTGAGTTAATTATTTTACTAGTTGTTTTTAAGTGCGCCGTAAAAGTCTCTCCCCATTTTTTCCAGTCGTGCTGCAAGCAGCACCCCTCCCTCCCTCCCCCTTCTCAAGGTTTTTACTTGCAAGATGGGGTCAGGAATAGTTGTTTTCAGTTGTGTTCCTGAAAAATCAGTATTGGGAGGTGTTTTAAAACTTAGGAAAGCACTCGGAATTATAAGGAAGGAAGATCTTGTTAAATATTGAAATCAGTGTTGGCTGCTGTTTCAGTTAAATGATTGGGAAAACTGTCCGGATAATAGAATTTTGTTGCAATTAATGTTGTTTTTAAGGTGAGAAGAGCAGGACAAAATAAATCTCTATAAGAGATCATTAGATCATTACAGACAGTTTTACAGCTGGAACGGTTTGAATGTCAACAAGCTGAGAGAGAGTTAACTGATAACACCAGGTTACAGTAAACTTGCTAAAGTCTGCAAGATGCTTTCCTCATTAACCTGTTTTCTTTGTGGGTATCGGTTAAGCATGTTGCAATTTTGGTAGGTCTTTGTTATATGGTACGATAAGTTCACAGTCTGTTAAATCATGAGAATTCATTGACTCAAAATGTGCATTTTGTGATAATACAGAAGATCATAAGTAATTTAGTTTTTACTGCGTGAATGTGATGGTAAAATTTTGTGTGTAGTAGCTGTTATTTTTTTTTTCTCTAGCATGCTACCTTTATTCCGGCATTCAGACTTGCGCAACTCTGTGACAGGCTGTGTCTCATCTTGGTGTGGTGGATTTGGCTTTTCCATATGCACACCATGTAAAGAATCCTGGTTTTGGAATAGCAGCTATAGCGCACCAGATGAGACACTAAAAAAAAAACAAAACAAAACAAAAAAGGCCTTGCCCAGGCCGGCTTGCTGCGGCGGGGGGGGTGGGTGCCGATATGGGGCTCCAGCACGCACTGACCTATTTTGTCAGGGAGACCCAGAGGTGCCTCCACCTGGCTGAGCAGTAGGCGGCCCAAAGGTGCAATGCAAAAATTGAGATGTTGTCTTAAATTAGTGTGACTGTGATCCATCTGCATATTTGAACTGGGTACATGGTTTTCATATCTGAGCTCAGTATTTTAGTTTGCATATTCATATTTGGTACAAAAGAATCTTGTTTGGGGAGATAATTACAAAATGGGAACCGGTTCCACTGCTAAAATTCCACCTTGCCTCCCCTTAGGATGCATCCTTACACATTAGAATGATTGCTTATATTGTTAGAAAAGCATTTAAATTGTTAAAATGCTATGATAGCTGTGAATTTGGAAGAGGTTGTATTTAAAAACTGCTAGAATATTAAATGACTGGCTATTGTGGGACAGTATGATGAGATTGCTAGCAGACTGATATACTGCTTGTTACTCTGATCAAGAAAAGCAGGGAAAGAATTTAAGTTTCAATAGGCCATGATCCTTTTGTCATATATGTACCATTTGTGAAATTTAATTTTGATTTTTTTATTTGTAATCTATGTCTTTGTAAACTGCACTAGCTGGTTTTCTTAACAGCACAGCTTTTGGCATGTATAAATGTAAAATGTAAATTGCTGCAGAACCTGCAAGTCTTTAATATCAGGTCATAGGCCATACTTGTATTTGGTTTGATCCTACATACTTGCAAAGTTTTTGTCGATGGTTCTGGGAAGTCTTATAAAGCTTTTGACAATTGGTTTTGTGGTGTTTCCCCTACTTCCCCCGCTTTTTTTAAAAAACAAACAAACAAACAAACAAAAAAGTTCAGAACCAGATACATGCGTTGGATCTTGACTACGCACTCAAAATCACAAATCAACTTTAGAGGTTCCTCCTTAAAACGCTCTAAGTAATTTAAAGCTGTGCCAAGTTCTGCTAATTGGGTTGAACCTTCAATAATTTTTACAGAATGATGCCAATTGTTATCTTCACACCAAACCACTACAGCTTTATGAGATTTCCCAGAACCATCAACAAAAACTTTGCAAGCATGTAGGATCAGACCAAATACAAGTATGGCCTATGACCTGATGTTAAGACTTGCAGCTTCTGCAGCAATTTACATTTAGGCATGCCAAAAGCTGTGCTGTTAAGAAAATGTCGAGGGTTAAGATTGCGAGGTGACAATAAAACCCTGGCAGATGTATTGTTAACCCCCTCTCCCCCCACCACTTCCCCCTTTTTTGCCCCTCCCTCTCCCCCCTTCCCACTCAGGACAGGTGATCGGGAGGAAAAGAAGGACAGAGAGAAGAGAGTTGGAAGAATTAACAATGTTTTACTAATGCTGCTAATAAGAATAGAGAAAATAATACAAAATATACAAAACCAATCTTGAAAGTCTCAGCAACTGCAGAGCCGGCACCTGAAGTCCTGGACTGGACTCTGCAGCCAACCAGACCTGGATTCAGTCTCTCACTAGGCCTCAGTTCACAGGGACGACTAGCAAGGTCCTCTCCTAATGTCGGCCATAAGGAAAAAGGGACGAGATCTTTGTGATCTCCCACTTTTATATGAAGTATTCACGTGAATGGAATGGTATACACAGTTGGTCAGTTTCTTGGTCACTTGTTTCTCGTCGCCCCTCTCACGAGATGTCCATCCATGCTTATCAATAAGTTTGCATTCCATTGCTAGGTTTACCAGAACATGTGTCTGGTTCTCCAGGAAAATGCAGTTAATATGAAGGCTTTAGATGACAGGCAGAATTCACTGAAAGAGAAACTTGTTTTTAACAAAACCAGGACAGAAAACCAGCTAGTACAATTTATAAAGACATAGATTACAAATTAAAAAAAAAAATCAGAATTAAATTTCACAAATGGTACATATATGACAAAAGGATCATGGCCTATTAAGACTTAAATTCATTCCCTGCATTTACTTGATCAGAGTGACAATTGGTATATAACAGTTGGTATATCAGTTTGCTAGCAATCTCATCATACTGTCCCACAATAGCCACAGGTTGTTTCTATGTTGTAGCTATAGATAAATCTGCAAGTCCAATCGAATGCAGCCAGCCTGTAAGGTTGTCATAAATTTATTCCTCAAAGTTTCCAACTCCATTTTGGCTGTCATATTTATTGGATATTGTTTTCCCTTACCGGATCGAAGTCCTGTTTCAGATCTATCAGTGTAGTATTTGCTTTATCGAAACATTGGCTGTTAATACTAGTGGAAATACAGCATTTGAAATTTCCTTGAAGATTTCTCACTTGCAGCAAGCAGATCTGTGCCATCCAAGCAGCTTCTTGTAGGCCACGCAACTAAACAGAATTCTCAGAAAACGTTATCTGAGCTTACAATTTACTTAACAAATCTTAACCTAAGAGAGGTATAGGACTTTCCGGCAACTATAAGAATTCATGTATTAAAACTTTGTTCCAAATTTGGCATTCCATTGGTCTCAAAAAATGGCCTTTCTTTCGTTCTCTCCCATGACCTCAAAAACTAGCATGGTGAATTTACTAAGAAGTCTCTTACAACTAATTACCACAGAATAAGTCTATCAACAAATTTTTGGTTTAATTTTACAGTTTCATTAGAACTACGGGACTGCTAAGGATGCCTTTAAACTTCACCCTCGGACTGCTCCATTCAGTATTACATCGCTGCAGTGGAGGGGAGAGAGAACCCCCCTTTCACTGCTTTAAAAGCGGGCAGCCAGGTTTTTCCAGTTTTTTTTTTCTTTCTCTTCTTGCTGCAGTTTAGATATAATCAAGGTCACGCAGCTGGCATAATGGCTGGTACGAAGTGGGAGGCTGTGGGAAACTTCTCAGTTACGATTACCTGCACACAGGCCTGGGATATTTTGCTTTTTTGTTTTCCCATTTCATTCCAACCATAATACACTTTATATGCAATTTCAAGTAGCTCAGCAATAGTTACATTCCTTAGCTCCATTTACCTTTTACAATTTAGAGATGTCAAAAAACAACATAAACCAGTATAATAAACATAAATCCATTATTCTATTTTCCTATATCCAAATCAGTTAATATTCTAGCAACTTCTAAATACAACCTCTTCCAAATTCACATCTATCATAGCATTTTAACAATTTAAATGCTTTTCTAACAATATAAGCAATTACTCTAATGTGTAAGGATGCATCCTAAGGGGGAGCAAGGTGGAATTTTAGCAGTGGAACCGGTTCCCATTTTGTAATTATCTCCTCAAACAAGATTCTTTTGGTGCCAAATATGAATATGCAAACTAAAATACTGAGCTCAGATATGAAAACCAAATACCCAGTTCAAATATGCAGATGGATCACAGTCACACTAATTTAAGACAATATCTCAATTTTTGCATTGCACCTTTGGGCCGCTTACTGCTCAGCCAGGTGGAGGCACCTCTGGGTCTCCCTGACAAAACAGGTCAGTGCACGCTGGAGCCCCATATCGGCACCCGCCCCCCTGCCGCCGCAGCGAGCTGGACTGGGCAAGGCCTTCCCTTTTTTTTCTGTTTTGTTTTGTTTTGTTTTTTTTTAGTGTCTCATCTGGTGCGCTACAGCTGTTTTTCCAAAACCAGGATTCTTTACATGGTGTGCATATGGAAAAGCCAAATCCACCACACCAAGATGAGACACAGCCTGTCACAGCGTTGCGCAAGTCTGAATACTGGAATAAAGGTGGCATGCTGGAGAGAAAAATAACAGCTACTACACGCAAAATTTTACCGTCACATTCATGCAGTAAAGAACTAAATTACTCATGATCTTCTGAATTATCACAAAATGCACATTTTGAGTCAACGGATTCTCATGATTTAACAGACTGTGAACTTATCATACCATATAACAAAGACCTACCAAAATTGCAACATGCTTAAACCAATACCCACAAAGAGAACAGGTTAATAAGGAAAGCATCTTGCAGACTTTAACAAGTTTTCTGACCTGTGTGTTATCAGTTAACTCTCTCAGCTTGTTGAAGTTCAAATCGCCCCGCCTGTAAAACTGTCCGAAATGATTTAATGATTTCTTGTAGAGATTTATTTTGTCCTGCTCTTCTGTCCTCAAAAACAACATTAATCACAACAAGATTCTATTCTCCGGACACTTTTCCCAATCATTTAACTTACACAGCAGCCAACACTGATTTCAATATTTAACAAGATCTTCCTTCCTTATCATTCCGAGTGCTTTCCTAAGTTATAAACCACCTCCCAACACTGATTATTTAGGAACACAACTGAAAACAATTATTCCTGACCCCATCTTGCAAGTAAAAACCTTGAGAAGAGGGAGGGAGGGAGGGGGAGGAGGGGAGGAAGGCACAGGGCTGCTTGCCGCGTGAATGGGAAAAGCGGGGAGAAGGTTTTATGGCACACTTAAAAACAACTAGTAAAACAATTAACTCACATTCCTAACAAGCTGCTTGATTTTCAGAGAGGCAATACACAAGAACACATAATATGTACTGTAAAACTCGCAAATAACATGTTGACAGCAAACATTAGCATTCTCTACTGCTTATCTCAACACTAGTGCTTCCTTAGCTTCTAAGTTTTCAACCTGCTTATTGATGGCCTCTTGAAGGTGGTCAATAAATTGCATGTAATTCTCATTGGGACCCTGATTAATAGTTGCAAATGATTTGGCTGCTTTGTTGGTTTCAAACACCTCTCTCATAGCTTGATATGCAAGATCTGTTGACTGCCTCAGGATTTCAGAAACTTATTGTGTCTGTAGTTGTGGTGTGTCAATTAGTGTCTCTTCCAGGAGTTGTGGGATACCTGCCCCTTTCAACGCATCTCCATTGTTCCGTCCTAAATGATCTATAGCTGTTACATTGGATAGGTCTAATTTTGCTTGAGTTTTTCATTGTTCTTATTTGATCTCGGGGCAACTCGTACACATACTTAACTTTTTAAGAAAAATGCTTCAAACCCTCATCCTCTTCCGAGTCATCAGATAACACGAACTTGAACAGTGCTGGAGAATCATTAGTAACAGGGGGGTTCAGAATAGTGCACATTCTCGGCAATACTTTCTAGCATCATAATTATTCGTATAACCTGAGTCCTCAAGTGCATCCCCTTTCCCGTCACGATCAGCATGACCGCATTGCTGACTGTTGGATTCACTCACTAATAGCTGATCTGATCTTTCACACAGTTCTGTTGCCCAGTTCTTATCCAGTGATTCCTTCTGCTCTCTCGTAGGAGTTAGAGGGGTAGAAGGCGGTAAAAGCGGCCACGAATCAGTAAAAGGACTGATATTACACTTATTTACGACTTTAGCATTCTCAGCTTTCACCAGTTCTTTTGACAAATTGACTGATTCCAGTCCTTTGGACTTCTTGATCTCTCTAGAGTCGGGTAATGGTATAGGAGTCCATCCACTCGGTAATTTTCCTCCCTCCGCCTCAGACTGCTGTATCATCGGGGGTGCCGACGGCACAGCAGGGGATGGAGTGGGGAAGGGGTCAAAAGACACGATCCGGGTAAACTTCACAGTCATTTTTAGGTTTGTTATCAGGCTGCAACGCTGGAAAAATTCCAGCAACGGCAGCCCGCTCAGCCTTAAAGTCTTTTAAGGTGGAAATTATAAGCTTCCATGTAGTCGCTAATGATTTAGTTTCTTTATCATCTCCATTGCTGACCTTATTCCATAATTTCTGCTCTTTATCATCCCAAAGTTAATGTTTAAAAGCCTTCTCGTTTTCTCTCGGGTAGCCGTTAATTCTACGCCAAATTAATAGTCTACATATGTTACTTTTTTCCTATTTAAGTCCTCTCATAGAGAGAATATGCAGGAGGAGTTTAACTATAGCTTCTTCCTCGAGGATATATTTTGCCCCATAACTTCACTCTTCCCTCCTCCTGCTCCCAGCCGCTCACCTTTTCCGGGGCCTTCTTCAACAAAATTTATCTGCGGAACGTCCGTACGCCTCTGCCCAGTTCTCAGTCCAGCTGAGCCGAGCTGAGTCTGGCTGGGCCGCTCCAGGCTTTTCCCTGATCTTAGTGAGACGCCATTCGTAGTATCACATCGGGGTCACCATTTGTTGGAGCGATAAAGGACTCAGCAAACATTCCGATTCAATGTGAATCACGCCAAAGCCATTTGTTACAAAAACAAGCCTCCTTATATATGCAACTATATTCTAATCACGCGTCCACGCTCCAAGCATGGATTCGCTAAATGAGTATCATGGGCTGTCCATGCGCTGGAGTCTCACTGATGATACGTCCGATGATTCACGCCACACCAGGACCCCGCTGATTGAGGAACACCCCTCTTTCTCACAGCAGATTCTGTTCTCAGCTTCTCGAAGCGGCCTTAAGATTCCTTTGAGCTTGACTAATTCAGTAACAAATCTTTATCTATCAAAACCCCTCCACAAAGTACATTTTGTAATTCTTTGTCTTTCCTTTTATTTAACTGTATCAGTTCATTTACTCATTAATAAACATTTATTCACATGAATAACTGTGAATTAGTGAAGTTTTCCTGGGGCATATATAATAAATACACTTGAATGAGGGCAGTGGCCAAAAAGAGATAACATAATAGCCCATGATTTTGCATATTCTATGGGATTAGCTACATTTGTGGTTGCAACATACTTCTTGCCTCTAGATATTGTCAGGTATTGTCAGGCATATTCTGACCAGCTCAGCAGAAGGCTTCTAAACTCAGGATTATAATGGACTTCACTAAAATAAATACATGTAAGTTACATATAGATAAGAACACTTTCCCACACTCTTCATTCAGATGCTATAATTACTTTTTAACAAAAATTTAAGAACATTTTATTCTGTCAGAGGTTTATTTAGTTATATTTCTTTTAATGTGTTTTGGTTTTGGTTTCTGATAGCTGCTTTGTATGTGCTAAGTTAAACTTGAAGTAAAAAAAATGTAATTGATATCTGCATGTATCACTCTACAGTGATACATGATACTGCCCAGTAGGACTACTTCACAAACACTGTTAATTGTCTTTATCTCAAAAATTTATGCCTTTATTTTACAAAGACCTCGAGGGGGAAAAGACAGAGTGTCTGCCTTCACAGACACCTATCTTTTCCTGTTCAAAGTTGCAAAAAACATCTGTTTAAGGCATAACATATCCCATTAATGAGTCCTTTGTTTTGCAAAGGACAGGGGAGGCACTTCAAGGCTGTCACAGGTGGCTTCTGTGAGAAGACACCAGAAGCTTCCCCCATGTATCACAGTATCACAGTATGTTTGGGATTGGAAGGGACCTCAAAAGATCATCTAGTCCAGTCCCCCTGCTGGAGCAGGAACACCTAGGTGAGGTCTCACAGGAACCTGAGAAGGAGACTCCACAACCCCCCTGGGCAGCCTGTTCCAGTGTTCTGTCACCCTTACTGAGAAGAAGTTTTTTCTCAAATTTAAGTGGAACCTCTTGTGTTCCAGCTTGATCCCATTACTCCTTGTCCTATCATTGTTTGCCACCGAGAAGAGCCTGGCTCCATCCTCATGGCACTCACCTTTTATATATTTATAGACATTGATAAGGTCACCCCTCAGTCTCCTCTTCTCCAAACTAAAGAGACCCAGCTCCCTCAGCCTTTCTTCATAAGGGAGGTGCTCCACTCCCTTAATCATCTTTGTTGCCCTATGCTGGACCCTCTCCAGCAGTTCCCTGTCCTTCTTGAACTGAGGGGCCCAGAACTGGACACAATATTCCAGATGTGGTCTCACCAGGGCGGAGTAGAGGGGAAGGAGGACCTCTCTCGATCTACTAACCACCCCCCTTGTAATATACCCCAGGATGCCATTGGCCTTCCTGGCCACAAGGGCACAGTGCTGGCTCATGGTCATCCTGTTGTCCACCAGGACCCCCAGGTCCCTTTCCCCTACACTGCTCTCTAATATGTAATTTCCCAACCTATACTGGAACCTGGGGTTGTTCCTGCCCAGATGCAGGACTCTACACTTGCCCTTGTTAAATTTCATTAGGTTATTCCCCGCCCAACTCTCCAGCTTGTCCAGGTCCCGCTGGATGGCAGCACAGCCTTCTGGCGTGTCAGCCACTCCTCCCAGCTTAGTGTCATCAGCAAACTTGCTGATAGTACACTCTATTCCCTCGTCTAAATCGTTAATGAATATATTGAATAATACTGGCCCCAGTACTGACCCCTGAGGCACTCCACTAGATACTGGCCTCCAACTAGACTCCGCACCATTGACTACCACTCTCTGGCTTCTCTCCTTAAGCCAGTTTGCAACCCACCTCACTACTCTATTGTCTAGACCACACCTCCTCAACTTAGCTGTGAGGATGCTGTGGGAGACTGTGTCAAAGGCTTTACTGAAGTCAAGGTAGACCACATCCACCGCTCTGCCATCATCCATCCACCTTGTTACATTCTCATAAAAGGCTATGAGGTTGGCCAAGCATGACTTACCCTTGATAAAGCCATGCTGACTGCCCCTAATAACCCTCTTATCCTTGATATGCCTTGAGATGGCACCAAGGACAAGCTGTTCCATTACTTTCCCAGGGACAGAGGTGAGGCTGACTGGTCTATAATTACCTGGGTCCTCCTTCTTGCCCTTTTTGAAGACTGGAGTGGATGTCTGATAGAGCCAATGCCAGACAGCTCCAAGACAGATACACCACTGGTCAAAGATGAGCCAATCAGCAATGCTGGTTGCCCCTCTATGATAACATATCTAAGAAAGGGTAAAAAACCACTGTGCAACAGCAGCTGGGGGAGAGGACTGAGAATATGTGAGAGAAACAACTCTGCAGACACTAAGATCAGTGAAGGAGGGGGAGGAGGTGCTCCAGGCACAGGAGCAGAAATTCCCAAGCAGCCCATGGTGAAGACCGTGGTGTCACATGCTGTCCCCCTGCAGCCCATGGAGGATCATGGTGGAGCAGGTATCTGCCCTGCAGCCCTCAGAGGACACCATGCCAGAGCAGGTGGATGTGCCCTGAAGGAGGTAATGACCCTGTGGAGAGCCTATGCTGGAGCAGGCTCCTGGCAGGACCTGTGACCCCATGGAGAGAGGAGACCTCTCTGAAGCAGGTTTGCTGGCAGGCCTTGTGACCTCGTGGGAGACTCATGCTGGAGTAGTCTGTTCCTGAAGGACTGCACCCTATAGAAAGGCACATGTTAGAGCAGTTCGTGAAGTGTTGCACCCCCTGGGAAGGACTCACATTGGAGAAGTTCATGAAGGTCTGCCTGTCGAGGATGGGACCCCACACTGGAGAAGGGGAAGAGTGTGAGGAGGAGAAAGCAGCAGAGAGGAATTGTTATGAACTGACCACAACCCCCATTTCCCATTGTCACCGTTTAATTGCAGGGCAACAATAAACTGTGGCAGATGCTGTCTGTGAACCCCGCCCCCCCCCCCCCCCCCCCCCCGCCGCCCAGACCCCCCTCTCCCTGCTAACGAAAGACAATAGGAGGAAAAGACAGACAGACGTGCAAGTTGGAAAAAAAGTTAAAAATGTTTTACTAATGCTACTAATAAAATAGAGAAAATAATAGAAAACATCTCCCAGAGCAGGAAAAATTGTATATCTAGTGCATCTCATGCCCACGGTTTGTGGGTCAAAGACATCAACTTTGAAGACGTTGTCAGGCGCCACTCGATAAAGCTGGCTCTGGTTTCATCACCACTGTCTTGATCTGAAAGACACTTATTGAACACTGTTAGTATGGCATATAGCATCATACAGCAATTAACACCATGCAGTTCAGTATTGAATATTTGCACCTAAAATCAAAACCCCTTGAGGTACACACCAGACTTCTCCATCCTTAAGCACCTCCCACCAAGTGCTACCAGGTCCCTGGGCAAAAACAATCCCATGAATGGTCTTGCCTTTGCCTGAGGCAGGAGTAACCCAGACTGCCTTTCCTAACATATTTTTCATGTGTACTACAGAGAATCTATCTCCTTCTACAGTACATAGAATTTCTGAATGGGCAGGCCCGGCTCGATTGGTTGATCCTCTAGTGTTGACCAACCAAGTAGCTTTTGCTAAATGTTAATCCCAGTTTTTAAAGGTTCCGCCACCCATTGCCTTTAGTGTAGTTTTTAACAAACCACTGCACCTTTGAATTTTCCCAGAAGCTGGTGCATGATATGGAATATGATATACCCACGCAAAACCATGTTCTTCGGCTCAGTTGTCTATAATACTGTGTCTGAAATGAGTGCCATTGTCTGATTCAATTCTTTCTGGTGTGCCATGTTGCCAAAGGACTTGCTTTTCAAGGCCCAAGATAGTGTTCCAGGCTGTAGCATGGGGTATGGCATATGTTTCCAACCATCCGGTGGTTGCTTCCACCATTGTAAGTACATAGCGCTTATCTTTACATGTTTGTGGAAGTGTGATATAATCAATCTGCCAAGCTTCTCCATACTTATACTTCAACCATCGCCCCCCATGCCATACAGGCTTTAACTGTTTGGCTTGTTTGATTTTGGTGCATGTTTCACATTCATGAATAACCTGTGAAATAGTGTCCATAGTTAAGTCCACCCCTCAATCACGAGCTCATTTATATGTTGCATCTCTACCTTGATGCCCTGAAGCATCGTGGGCCCACCGAGCTAGGAAAAGTTCACCTTTAAGTTGCCAGTCCAAGTCCACCTCAGCTACTTTAATCTTAGCAGCCTGATCCACTGGTGAGGAAGGAGACCAGCCTGGCTGAATAGAGAGCTGCGGCTGGAACTTAGGAATAAAAAGAGAATTTATAACCTTTGGAAGGAGCGGGAGGCTTCTCCAGAAGAATACAAGAATTCTGTGAGGTTATGCAGCAACAAAATTAGAAGGGCCAAAACCCATCTAGAACTGGACCTGGCCACTGCTGTGAAAGGCAACGTGAAATGTTTCTGTAAATACATCAGCAACAAAAAGAAGAGCTAAGGAGAATCTCCATCCCCTGATGGATGCAGAGGGAAACATAGTGACAGAAGATGAGGGAAACACTGAGGTACTAAATGCCTTCTTTGCCTCCGTCTTTAATAGTCAGAACAGTTGTGCTCTAGGTACCCAGCCCCCTGAGCCAGAAGACAGGGATGGGGAGCAGAATGAATCCCCAGTAATCCAAGGGGAAATTATTAGTGACCTGCTACATCACTTGGACACCCACAAGTCTATGGGGCCAGGTGGGATACACCTAAGGGTGCTGAGGGTACTGGTGGAGGTGATCACTAAGCCACTTTCCATTATCTATCGGCAATCTTGGCTAACTGGGGAGGTCCCACATGACTGGAAGTTGGCTAACGTGACACCCATCTACAAGAAGGGCCGGAAGGAGGATCAGGGGAACTACAGACCTGTCAGTCTAACTTCAGTGCCAGGGAAGGTCGTGGAGCAAACGATCTTGAGTAACATCACACGGCACATATGTGGGAACCATATGATCAGGCCCAGACAACATGAGTTTATGAAAGTCAGGTCCTTCTTGACCAACCTGATCTCCTTCTATGACAAGGTGACCCACCTAGTAGATGAGGGAAAGGCTGTGGATGTTGTGTACTTAGACTTAAGTAAAACCTTTGACACTGTATCCCACAACATTCTCCTGGAGAAGCTGGCAGCTCATGGTCTGAATGGGTGTAGTCTTTGATGGATAAGAACTGGCTGGATGGCCAGGCCCAAAGAGTTGTGGTGAACGGAGCCAAATCCAGTTGGTGGCTGGTCACGAGTGGTGTTCCCCAGGGTTCATTACTGGGGCCAGTTCTGTTTAATCTCTTTATCAATGGTCTGAATGAGGGGATTGAGTACACCTCAGTAAGTTTGCAGATGACACCAAATTGGGTGGGAATGTTGATCTGCTGGAGGGTAGGAAGGACATAGAGGGATCTGGATCAGTTGGATCATTGGGCTGAGGCCAGTTGTATGAGGTTTAACAATGCCAAGTGCCAGGTCCTCTACTTGGGTCACAACAACCCCAGGCAGAGCTACAGGCTGGGGGAAGAGTGGCTGGAAAGCTGCCTGGCAGAAAGGGATCTGGGAGTGATGATTGACAGCTGGCTGAATATGAGCCAGCAGTGTGTCCAGGTGACCAAAAAGTCCAACAGCATCCTGGCCTGTATTCAGGAATAGTGTGGCCAGCAGGCCTAAATAAATGATTGTGCCACTGTACTTGGCACTGGTGAGGCCCCACCTTGAACACTGTATTCAGTTTTGGGCCCCTCATCATAAGAAGGACATTGAGGTGCTAGAGAGCGTGCAGAGCGGGGAGACGAAGCTGGCGAGGGGCCTGGAACACAAGTCTTATGAAGAGCGGTTGAGTGAGCTGGGGCTGTTTAGCCTTGAGAAAAGGAGGCTGAGGGGAGACCTTATTACTGTCTACAACTACCTGAAAGGAGGTTGTAGCATGGAGGGTGTCGGTCTCTTCTCCCAAGTAGCAAGTGATAGGACAGGAGGAAATGACCTCAAGATGCACCAGGGGAGGTTTAGCTTGGATATTAGGAAAAAATTCTTCACAGAGAGGGTGATGAAGCAGTGGAACAGGCTGCCCAGGGAAGTGGTGGAGTCTCCATCCCTGGAGGTGTTTAAAAGGCATTTAGACTATGTTCTTAGGGACATGGTTTAGTGCTAGAGTTAGGTTATGTTTGGAACCAATGATCCTGAGGGTCTCTTGCAACTGAAATGATTCTATGATTCTATGATAAAAGGGGGAGCTGGCCAGGGGACAGTCTCTCACTCTCACTGTTGGGGAGCAGGGCGGTTCAGGACACTCTCAGTTCTCTCTGGACTGCATGGTTCAGTGCTACTGTGTTTTGAGCACAAACGGCTGTCTGGGACTGGGGAACGTCTCAGCGCAGGCTGCAGTCAAGAATCCTGAAAAAAATCTTGCTACTTTGGAGGAGGAAAAACTGCAGTATCAGGATTGCCATGTGGTGAGATTACACTGTGTATACATGGCTTTGTATATTCTTTCATTATTGTTGTTGTTGATCTGTTTGGTTTTATCTTTTTTTTTTTTTTTTCCTTTCTTCACTGTTCCATTAAACTGTTCTTATCCCAACCTACAAGATTTGCCTTTTATTTCCTCATTCTCCTCCCCATCCCACTGGAGAAGGGGGACAGGTAAGCAAGCGGCATGTGATTTTAGTTGCCAGCTGGGGGGGAAGCTGGGTCTAAAATAGGAAGTTCTTTTTTGGCGAGCCAGACAGGAGAAAGCAAAGGGTTGGGATAATGACAGATCTGACCAGAGCATGTTAAAATATGAATTTACTGTATTAGTTAAGTAGTTGCTGGTCACAATGTAGCTTTGTTTGTCCACATAGCTGTTTTACGTGAATTCTTACATGCCCATGTGTTCACTGCAGTGCTGTTTATTACCTCTGGGAGAAGGATTAGGTTTGTCATATTGCTGTCCTGTGTAATATCAACTTATGAGATAGCGATGTGCAACAAAGCATGTTTATGTTGTTATTTTTATATGGCATTGTTGTAATTTCAATACCTTGGGTGCCATCTCTCGGAAGTGATTTGTAATCCCAGAATCACAGAATGGTTGGGGTTGGAAGGGACCTCTGGAGATCATCTAGTCCAACCCATCTCGTAAAGCAGGTACACTTAGAGCAGACTGCACCAGAATGTGTCCAGGCAGATTTTGAATGTCGCCAGAAAAGAAGACTCCACAACCTCTCTGGGCAACGTGTTCCAGTGCTTTGGCACCCTCAAAGTAGTGTCTCCTCATATTCAGATGTAACCTCCTATGTTTCAGTCTGTGCTCGTTGCCTGTCGAGGTTTAAGGCAAGGCGACAATAAACTGTGGCAGATGCTCCCTGTTATCCCCTCATTTCCCGCCACCCTTCCTTTAGATCGGAAAGATGATAAGAAAGATAAGAGGAAAGGAAGAGAGACTTAGACTTCAAGTTGGAGAGTTTTAAAGGGTTTTACTAATGCTACTAATGAATAGAGAATATATATACAAAATATACAAAACCAATCTCAAGTGCTCGATGTGGAGTTGGCGTCACTCCAGCAGCGGCGGAGCTGGGTGTGCAGAGCTGGCGGCTCCAGCAGGTGCAGGCCAGGCCCCCGGAAGTCATGGGCGGGACTTCACGGCAAACCAGAAACTGGTTGCAGGGATGCAGGGCCTGAGGCCTGTAGATCACAGGCAGACAGGCAGTTCCCTCTCTAGATGCCGGCCATGGTCAAAGAGAGAGTGACCCTCGTGATCACCCTCTTATATAAGGGGTATGATGATTATGGGATGGAATCCTTCCGTTTGTCAGTTCTAGTCACCTGTTCCATCCACCCCTCCTCAAACACACCCCTCTCACAATGGAATGTGGGAAAACTTATCAGTCTTTCTTAGTTACCATAGTAATAAATCTAAACATGAGCTTCTTCAGCATTCCGTTGGTCTTTTATCAGCACCGAGTACAGCATCCTTGGAAAAATATGCAGGCTAAAACTCAGAAAAGTACAGCCACCTAGAAGAACTTAGCTGAAAGAAAAATCACTAAAAGAGAACTGGTCTTGTTTTTAACAAAACCAGGACATTCCACCCCTTATTCCATACCATTTGAGTCATACCCAAATCACTACTGCTTTCTGCCTGTCTTCAAATGTATATACACACACACACACAAAAATATGTATATCACTAGTTCATGAGTGCAAGTCTCTCTATCACAGCAGTCTCTCTCTAGGCAGGAGAGATGATGTGCAATCTGATACAGTTCGTGTCCAGGAATTGTAAGTCAGAGATGTCAGTCTCAGGCAAGTTACTGGACACCACTCTATGAGGCTAGCTCAGGGTTCATCACCACCACTGCATCAACCTGAAAGACACTTATGGAACACTGTTAGTGTCATGCAGCAATTTCCCTCACACAGTTTGAAATTGAGTATTCTCACCCAGAATCAAATCTCCTTGAGGTACGCATCGGACTTCACCATCCTTCAGCATCACCCACCAAGTATATCCAGGCCCTTGAGCAAAAACAATCCCACGAATGGGTTTGCCTTTGCCCAAAGCAGGAATAACCCAGACAGCTTTTCCTAACATGTTCCTCCCATGCACCACAGGGACTTTATCCCCTTCCACTGTATGTAAAAGCTCTGACTGAGCAGAGCTGGCTCAACTGATTGATCCCCTGGTGTTAACTAACCAGATGGCTTGTGCCAAATTCTTCTCCCAATTTTTAAAAGTTCCACTTCCCATTGCCTTCAGAGTAGTTTTTAACAAGCCATTGTATTTCTCAGTCTTCCCAGAGGCTGGTGCATGATAGGGGATATGATATACCTATTCAATACCATGTTCTTTGGCCCAGTTGGTTATGAGACTATTTTTAAAATGAGTCCCATTGTCTGATTCAATTATTTCTGGAGTACCATGTCACCACAGGACTTGCTTTTCAAGGCCCAGAATAGTGTTCCAGGCAGTGACATGAGACACAGGATATGTTTCCAGCCATCCCATGGTTGCTTCCACCATTGTAAGCACACAGCGCTTGCCTTGGCATGTTCTAAGGAGTATAATATAGTCAACCTGCCAAGCCTCCCCATATTTATAGTTCAGCCACCTCCCCCCATACCACACAGGCTTTAACCTTTTGGCCTGCTTGATTGCAGCACGTGTTTCACAATCATGGATAACCTGTGAAATAATGTCCATGGTGAAGTCCACTCCTCGGTCCCGAGCCCATTTATATGTTGCATCATGGGCCCACCGAGCTAGAAAAAGTTCACCTTCATGTTGACAGTCCAAATTCACTTCAGCTACTTTAATCTTAGCAGCTTGATCTACTTGCTGGTTGTTTTGATGTTCCTCAGTGGCTCGACTTTTAGGTACATGGGCATCCACATGCCGTACTTTCACAGTCAGGTTCCCTAGTCGAGCAGCAATGTCCTGCCAATTGCAGGTGCTCTGGAGCTTTACCTTGTTCCAGTGCAGTCTGGATCAGTCCATGGCAGATAGTAGGGCTGTGTTTCCACCCCTGGGGCAAGCGATTCCAGGTGTACTGGATGCCCCTCCAGGTGAAAGCAAACTGTGGCCTGCACTCTGCTGCTAAAGGAATAGAGAAAAATGCATTAGCAATGTCAGTTGTGGCATACCACTTGGCTGCCCTTGACTCCATTTCATATTGCAGTTCTAGCATGTCTGGCACGGCAGCACTTAATGGTGCCTTATCTTCATTTAGGCCACGAAAATCTACAGTCAGTCACCATTCTCCATTAGGCTTTGGAACAGACCATACAGGACTATTGAAAGGCGAGCGAGTCTTACTGATCACTCCTTGACTCTCTAGTTGTTGGATCAGTTTATGAATGGGGATCAGGGAATCTCGGTTGGTGCGATATTGTCGTCTGTAAACTGTCGTGGTAGCAATTGGCACCTGCTGCTCTTCGACCTTAAGCAGTCCTACAACAGAAGGGTCATCTGAGAGACCAGGCAAATTAGACAGCTGTTTAATGTTCTCAGTCTCTACAGCTGGTATACCAAAGGCCCATCGATACCCTTTTGGGTCCTTAAAATACCCACTCCTTAGGTAGTCTATACCAAGGATGCATGGAGCATCTGGACCAGTCAAAACAGGGTGCCTTTCCCACTCCTTTCCAGTTAGGCTCACTTCAGCCTCTAATACAGTCAATTCCTTAGATCCCCCAGTCACTCCTTCAATACTGACAGATACTGACCCTTTGTGATTCGATGGCATCATTGTACACTGTGCACCAGTGTCTACCAGGGCTTTATTCTCATGTGGTTCTGACGTACCAGGCCACTGAATCCACACAGTCCAATAAACTCTGTTGTCATTGTCCCTCTCCTCCACCTGGCTGGAGGCAGGGCCCCACTAATTGGTGCTTTGCACAGTTTCTGGTAGGGAGACACAAGAATCCCTTCTACTCTGTCTGGAAAGCCTCCCACTGGAAACAAGAGCAGCTTTTCTATTGGGAGTTTTCTTTTTCAACTCACGTACTCATTCCTGTAGGTCAGCAGTGGGCTTGCCATGCCAATTACTCTTATCTTCTCCCTGGTCACGCAGAAAAAAACATAATTCACCTCGTGACATGTTGCGTTTCTCTTGGACTGATGTACTGATGGACTGATGTCATTACCCCTCATCCTGTTGTTCAGCACCACTGAAAAGAGTCTGGTCACATCCTCTTGACAACCACCATAGAGATATTTATAAGTATAAATAAGGTCCCCTCTCAGCCTTCTCCAGACTGAACATGCCCAGCTCTCTCAGTCTTTCTTCTAGGCCCCTAATCATTTTTGTAGCCTTCCACTGGACTCTCTCCAGTAATTCCTTGTCTTTCTTAAACTAGGGAACCCAGAACTGGACACAATACTCCAGATGTGGCCTCACCAGGGCAGAGTAGTGGGGGAGGATAACCTCCCTCGACTTGCTGGTCACACTCTTCCTAATGCACCCCAGGATACCATTAGCCTTCTTGGCCACAAGTCCACATTGATGGCTCACAAATCTCCATCTAACAGCAACCCCTCCACAATTCCCCCTTTTTGTTCTTGAACCAGCCAGGCCCCATTTACAGCGCACTGAATAACCTTTGAAATACACTTCAATATACAGCACATGATTAACACAATAATTACAGGTACATATAAGGCAATTAAGCCTTATTTAATAAGATCACACAACTACCCACTTATTCCAAAACTTATAAGCTATATGTCAAACCTTCAATTTACTATGGCAATCTTATTAATGTACTGTCCTAGTTTGCCTAAAACACTTATTAATAGATTCAGAATAATCACACAAGTTAATACAGCATAACCATAATCCTAATGTTAAAAGTAGAAAATTTATAACTGCGTGATTTTGTAGATTTTGTAGGAATGTCTCATAATTTTACCTCATTTTTGCATTGACTATCTAAGTGTAATATCGCCCTTTTGGCTCTCCTGCTGATGGTTCAAATTGCCATTCTCCACAGAAGGTACAAACACACCTGCTTGCTAATAGGCTTCTAGACCACCAGGTCTGTGAGCATCTATAACACTGATTAGGATCCGGGTTTACTCGCTGAAACAGTCCTCACAAACTTATCTCCCTCCTGTCCATCTGCATCCACTGAATCTTTGTTGTCTTTATTCAGCCATGGCTTGACCCATTCCACGGGAACCACTTTGAT